>JAACNH010000913.1:47317-123898 GCA_019447015.1 Hymenochirus boettgeri | reverse complement strand
AAGATTTCAAAGTCTCAATACTCACTGAACCCCTATCCCAAGGTATCAAAGTCTCAATACTCATGAACACTCATCCCAAGGGTATCAAAGTCTCAATACTCAAATGAACCCCCATCCCAAGGGTATCAAAGTCTCAATACTCACTGAACCCCTATCCCAAGGGTATCAAAGTCTCAATACAACTGAAACACTATCCAAGGGTATCAAAGTCTCAATACTAACTGAACACCCCATCCCAAGGGTATCAAAGTCTCAATACTCACTGAACCTCATCCCAAGGGTATCAAAGTCTCAATACTCACTGAACCCCCATCCAAGGGTATCAAAGTCTCAATACATCACTGAAACCATCCCAAGGGTATCAAAGTCTCAATACTAACGAACCCCCATCCCAAGGGTATCACAAAGTCTTCAATACTCACTGAACCTCATCCCAAGGGTATCAAAGTCTCAATACTCACTGAACCTATCCAAGGGTATCAAAGTCTCAATACTCACTGAACCCCCATCCCAAGGGTATCAAAGTCTCAATACTCACTGAACCTATCCCAAGGGTATCAAAGTCTCAATACTAACTGAACCCCATCCCAAGGGTATCAAAGTCTCAATACTCACTGAACCCATCCCAAGGGTATCAAAGTCTCAATACTCACTGAACCCTCATCCCAAGGGTATCAAAGTCTCAATACTCACTGAACACTCATCCCAAAGGTTATCAAAGTCTCAATACTCCACTGAAACCCCCTATCCCAAGGGTATCAAAGTCTCAATACTCACTGAACCCCCATCCCAAGGGTATCAAAGTCTCCATACTCACTGAACCCATCCCAAGGGATCAAAGTCTCAATACTCACTGAACCCCATCCCAAGGTATCAAAGTCTCAATACTCACTGAACCCCCATCCCAAGGGTATCAAAGTCTCAATACTCATGAACCCCCATCCCAAGGGTATCAAAGTCTCAATACTCACTGAACCCCCATCCCAAAGGTATCAAAGTCTCAATACTCACTGAAAACCCCATCCCAAGGGTATCAAAGTCTCAATACTCACTGAACCCCCTATCCCAAGGGTATCAAGTCTCTAATACTACTGAACCCCTATCCCCAGGGTATCAAAGTCTCAATACTCACTGAACCCCCACCAAGGGTATCAAAGTCTCAATACTCACTGAACCCCCACCAAGGGTATCAAAGTCTCAATACTCACTGAACCCCATCCCAAGAGGGGTATCAAAGTCTCAATACTCACTGAACCCATCCCAAGTATCAAAGTCTCAATATCACTGAACCCCCATCCCAAGGTTTCAAAGTCTCAATACTCACTGAACCCCACCCAAGGGTATCAAAGTCTCAATACTCACTGAACCCCCATCCCAGGGTATCAAAGTTCAAACTCACCTGAACCCCCATCCAAGGAGTTTCAAAGTCTCAATACTCACTGAACCCCCATCCCAAGGGTTCAAAGTCTCAATACTCACTGAACCCCCATCCCAAGGGTATCAAAGTCTCAATACTCACTGAAACCCCCATCCCCAGGGGTATCAAAGTCTCAATACTCACTGAACCCCCATCCCAAGAGTTTCAAAGTCTCAATACTCACTGAACCCCCATCCCAAGGGTATCAAAGTCTCAATACTCACTGAACCCCCATCCCAAGGGTATCAAAGTCTCAATACTCACTGAACGCCCATCCCAAGGGTATCAAAGTCTCAATACTCACTGAACGCTCATCCCAAGGGTATCAAAGTCTCAATACTCACTGAACCCCCATCCCAAGGGTATCAAAGTACTAACTGAACCCCCAATCCCAAGGGTATCAAAGTCTCAAATACTCACTGAACCCTCATCCCAAGGGTATCAAAGTCTCAATACTCACTGAATCATCCCAAGGGTATCAAAGTCTCAATACTCACTGAAACCCCTCATCCCAAGGGTATCAAAGTCTAATACTCACTGAACCCCTATCCCAAGGTATCAAGTCTCAATACTCACTGAACCCCCATCCCAAGGGTATCAAAGTCAGTAATATCTAACTGAACCCATCCCCAAGGGTATTAAAGTCTCAATACTCACTGAACCCTCATCCCAAGGGTATCAAAGTCTCAATACTCACTGAACCCTCATCCCAAGGGTATCAAAGTCTCAATACTCACTGAACCCCTATCCCAAGGGTATCAAAGTCTCAATACTCACTGAACCCCCATCCCAAGGGTATCAAAGTCTCAATACTCACTGAACCCCCATCCCAAGGGTATCAAAGTCTCAATACTCACTGCTGAAAGCCTATCCCAAGGGTATCAAAGTCTCAATACCACTGAACCCCCATCCCAAGGGTATCAAAGTCTCAATACTCACTGAACCCCCATCCCAAGGGTTATCAAAGTCTCAAATACTCACTGAACCCCCATCCCAAGGGTATCAAAGTCTCAATACTCACTGAACCCCCATCCCAAGGGTATCAAAGTCTCAATACTCACTGAACCCCTATCCCAAGGGTATCAAAGTCTCAATACTCACTGAACCCCCATCCCAAGGGTTTAAAGTCTCAATACTCACTGAACCCCCATCCCAAGGTATCAAACGTCTCAATACTCACTGAACCCCCATACCCAAGGGTATCAAAGTCTCAATACTCACTGAACCCCATCCCAAGGGTATCAAAGTCTCAATACTCACTGAACCCCATCCCAAGAGTTATCAAAGTCTCAAACTCACTGAAACCCCCATCCCAAGAGTTTCAAAAGTCTCAATACTCACTGAACCCCATCCCAAGGGTATCAAAGTCTCAATACTCATGAACACCCCATCCCAAGGGTATCAAAGTCTCAATACTCACTGAACCCCCATCCCAAGGTATCAAAGTCTCAATACTCACTGAACCCCCATCCCAAAGTGTTCAAAGTCTCAATACTCACTGAACCCCATCCAAAGGTTATCAAAGTCTCAATATCACTGAACCCCCCATCCCAAGGGTATCAAAGTCTCAATACACTGAAACAACCCCCATCCCAAGGGTGTCAAAGTCTCAATACTCACTGAACGCCCATCCCAAGGGTATCAAAGTCTCAATACTCACTGAACGCCTATCCCAAGGGTATCAAAGTCTCAATATGAATTATTTTCTGTGAAGAAAATTGTCTTTTCCACAAATACACCAAACACAACGTTTGGGGGAAACCTTCCCCCTTTATCAGGGATACACCTGATCACTCTAAAATACATTCCCAATAAATTAACAGTTTGGGTGCTGGGTTTTCTATAAATATTATGTTTCTGTGGTATTATTGTCTGGTTTTCCTTGATGCATTAATAATGATATTGTCCATGAACCCTTTAAGCTACTTTATTACTGTGCAAAGGATAATTCAATAAATACAAATTAATAACCAACGTGGGTATTTTATTCCTAGAAGCACACAAATTTCAATTAATCCATCACTCCTTTAATAGTTACATTTACAAAAAACACATACCCTCCAACCTTTAATAGGGACACGTATAGAAACACATACCCTCCAACCTTTAATAGGGACACGTATAGAAACACATACCCTCCAACCTCACCTCTTTAATAGTTACACTTATAGAAACACATACCCTCCAACATTCCCCCTTTAATAGTTACACTTATAGAAACACATACCCTCCAACATTACCTCTTTAATAGGGACTCGTATACAAACACATACCCTCCAACATTCCCCCTTTAATAGTTACACTTATAGAACACATACCCTCCAACATTACCCCTTTAATAGGTACCCTTATAGAAACACATACCCTCCAACATACCCTTTAATAGACACTTATAGAAAACATACCTCCAATTCCCCTCTTAATAGTACACTTTTAGAAAACACAACCCTCCAACATTCCTTTAATAGTTACACTTATAGAAACACATCCCTCCAACATACCCCTTTAATAGTTACACTTATAGAAACACATACCCTCCAACATTACCCTTTAAAGTTACACTATAGAAAACCATACCCTCCAACATTACCCCTTATAGTTACACTTATAAGAAACACATACCCTCAACATTACCCCTTTAATAGTTACACTTATAGAAAACACATACCTCCAACATTCCCCTTAATAGTTACACTTATAGAAACACATACCCTCCAACATTCCCTTTAATAGTTACAATTATAGAAACACATACCCTCCAACATTACCCCTTTAATAGTTACACTTATAGAAACACATACCCTCCAACATTACCCCTTTAATAGTTACACTTATAGAAACACATACCCTCCAACATTCCCCCTTTAATAGTTATACTTATAGAACACATACCCTCCAACATTCCCTTAATAGTTACACTTTTAGAAACACATACCCTCCAACATTTCCCCTTTAATAGTTACACTTATAGAAACACATACCCTCCAACATTCCTCCTTCAATAGTTACACTTTTAGAAACACATACCCCCAACATTCCCCCTTAATAGTTACACTTATAGAAACACATACCCTCCAACATTCCCCTTTAATAGTTACATATAGAACAAATACCCTCCAACATTCCTCTTAATAGTTACACTTTAGAAACACATACCCTCAACATTCCCCTTAATAGTTACACTTATAGAAACACATACCCCTCCAACATTCCCCCTTTAATTGTTACACTTATAGAACACTACCCTCCAACATTACCCCTTTAATAGTTACACTATAGAAAACATACCCTCCAACTTCCCCCTTTAATAGTACACTTATAGAAACACATCCCTCCAACATTCCCCCTTAATAGTTACACTTAAGAAACACATACCCTCCAACTATCCCCTTTATAGTTACACTTATAGAAAAACATAACTCCTAACATTCCCCCTTATAATAATACACTTATAGAAACACACATGCCTCCAACATTCTACCTTATAGTTAAACTTATAGAAACAATACCCTCCAACTATCCCCCTTTAATAGTTACACTTATAGAACACATACCTCCAACATTCCCCCTTTAAAGTTACACTTATAGAAACACCATACCCTCCAACTTCCCCCTTAATAGTTACACTATAGAAACACATACCCTCCAAATACCCCTTTAATAGTTACACTTATAGAAACACAACCTCCAACATTCCCTTATATGTTACACTTATAGAAACCACATACCCTCCAACATTCCCCCTTTAATAGTTACACTTTATAGAAACACATCCCTCCAACATTCTCTTAAAAGTTACACTTATAGAAAAACACAACTCCACATTCCCCTATAATAGTACACTTATAGAAACACATACTCCAAATTCCCCTTTATATGTTACACGTATAGAAACACATACCCTCCAACATTCCCCCTTTAATAGACACTTTAGAAACACATACCTCAACATTCCCCTTTAATGTTACACTTATAGAAACACATACTCCAACATTCCCCTTTAATAGTTACACTTATAGAAACACATACCTCCAACATTCTCCCTCTTATAGTTACACTATAGAAAAACACATTACCCCCAACATTCCCTTTTAATAGTTACACTTATAGAAACATACCCTCCAACATTCTCTTTAATAGTTACACTTATAGAAACACATACCCTCCAACATACCTCTTTAATAGTTACACTTATAGAACAACCATACCCTCCAACATTCCCCCTTTAATAGTTACATATATATAGAAACATACCCTTCAACATTCCCCTTTTAATAGTTACACTTATAGAAACACATACCCTCCAACATTCCCCCTTTAATAGTTACACTTATAGAAACACATACCCTCCAACATTCCCCCTTAATAGTTACACTTATAGAAAAACCATACCCTCCAACCATTCCCCCTTTAATAGTTACATTATAGAACACATACCCTCCAACATTCCCCCTTTAAAGTTACACTTATAGAAACACATACCTCCAACATTCCCCCTTTAATAGTTACACTTATAGAAACACATAACCTCCAACATCCCCCTTTAATAGTTACACTATAGAAACACATACCCTCCAACATTCCCCTTTAATAGTTACACTTATAGAAACACATACCCTCCAACATTCCCCCTTTAATAGTTACACTTATGGAAACACATATGCTCCAATATTACCCCTTTAATAGTTACACTTATAGAAACACATACCCTCCAACATTACCCCTTTAATAGTTACACTTATGGAAACACATATGCTCCAACATTCCCCTTTAATAGTTACACTTATAGAAACACATACCCTCCAACATTCCCCTTTAATAGTTACACTTATAGAGACACATACCCTCCAACATTCCCCCTTTAATAGTTACACTTATAGAAACACATACCCTCCAACATTCCCCCTTTAATAGTTACACTTATAGAAACACATACCCTCCAACATTAACCCTCTTTAATAGTTACACTTATAGAAACCATACCCTCCAACATTCCCCCTTTAATAGTTACACGTATAGAAACACATACCCTCCAACATTCCCCCTTTAATAGTTACACTTATAAAACACATACCCTCCAACATTCCCCCTTTAATAGTTACACTTTTAGAAACACATACCCTCCAACATTCCCCCTTTAATAGTTACACTTATAGATACACATACCCTCCAACACCCCTTTAAAGTTACACTTATAGATACACATACCCTCCAACATTCCCCTTTAATAGTTACACTTATAGAAACACATACCCTCCAACATTCCCCTTTAATAGTTACACTTATAGAAACACATACCCTCCAACATTCCCCCTTTAATAGTTACACTTATAGAAACAAACACCCTCCAACATTACCCCTTTAATAAGTTACCTTATAGATACACATACCCTCCAACATTCCCCCTTTAATAGTTGCACTTATAGAAACACATACCCTCCAACATTACCGCTTTAATAGTTACACTTATAGATACACATACCCTCCAACATTCCCCTTTAATAGTTACACTTATAGATACACATAATGGAGCTAAAAGCTCCACACAGATTATAAAATGAAATAGAGCCTTCTTATAACAAAAGGTACCTCACTGCCTCATGTTATTATAAAAGCATTGCCCAAACAATCTAACATTAAAACACATATTTTTTATTCCCAGCAGATGTGCCCATACCATGAAGCAAACTGAAGCATTTGCTCAGAGCGCATCCCCGCGAAACACTTAAAAGGTGGCAGTTAAAAAAAAAAACCTCCTTCCTGCAACACTGTATTTCAGCACCAGTCCACCAATCAGTAATCAGTGTTAAGTCAGCCCTCCAGTCTACCAATAATTGTTAAGTCATCCCTCCAGTCCACCAGTCAGTGTTAGTCAGCTCACCACCCCCACCTCCACAAGCCACACCTATGTTCCCTGATGAAGCCACGCCCACTTACCGTGCTGCCACCCGTCTGCCGATAGGCAGCATTTAAAAGTTGTTTCAGGTGTCAAAAACCCTAGGAACACCCCTGATTCCCAGCTTCCCTACAAAAATGGACGGGGGCATGCAAAGTATCTAATTTATATCCTCTTTCATACATACACATCACTTCCTCTTTTTTTTTTGATTTGCTAGGACTGTCACATGTTTTACAAATAGCATATCATTGGATGATATACTGACATTACCACTTCCTTTCAGCATGCACATCAAGACCCCTTAGCAGTCACAGGGGTGTGGTTTAACCTCCCATATTAAAATAGGAATATATATAAATATTGTATATTTTGTCTCATCCCATATATAAGTCAGTGCTATACTTTATATACATTTAAATGGTAATAGTGAGATAGTACTCACATACAGATACACCTTTCCTAATGTAATGTCCTATACCCCTAAATCTGAAATCTTAACGCAATCTCCTATGAAGGTAGAAATATATTTATACAATATAAAGGATATAGGATATATATACAAAATGGAATCTGCAGCACTCCACCGTATCTCAATAGCCTGCTGCAAGAGTAAAGGGAGATCCCCGTATTGCTCCCACCTCACACAGTCCGTAGAATACTCAGATCTTCATTACAAATTGACTTTTTTATTTTAACCTTCCAATTAAACAGTCTAATGGCAACGTTTCTTTCTCAAGGTCTCATTCAAAGCATCAAAAGTGAGAGACCACTCCCACTACTACTTCTACGCATCATACAGGATATGACATCATCCATTAGCACAGTATATAACATTACATGTTGGTTACGTGCAGTGTACAATATTACATATTAACCACTTCATACTTTATAAGGAAGCGTGTTGTGTGCTTCACTCTATTTAAAACTTTCATTGTGTCGATTATTTGGACGAGTGTCAACACCCCAACCGCAGCATTTAAACCACCAAGGAGGAAAATGGCTGATCCATGGCAGATCCATCTAACTTAAAAACAGATCATAGTCTCGACTGAGACCCTTAGGCACTAGTGGGTCCAACCTGGGAACCCACCACACTTCTCTCTGATTTCCGATCTCCTCCCCGTTGGAGTACAGGGATGAATTCCAATGCCGTGTACCTAATATCCATAATGTTATGTACTGTGCTAATGACGCGTTATGTGAGATTACTTTAATGAACTACACATTTCTTATATATAAATATAGACGTTATATAGACCCCATGGCTTTATCAGTGGGTGGAGCCCGTGCCTGTCACGTGACAGCGTTAATGGCATTGCCAATAAGGACCCCTGGATGCCAATAAACACCATTGGAAGTATCAGGTGAAGCTTGGTGGGGTCTGCAGTGATACCAGAAAGGACCCGGCAGGATTCATTGGCTCCTCCCCCCACCTCCAGTTGAACTGGTTCCAGCATTTCTGAAGGTTTCATTGTTCACATCCAGTAAATTGGCCAATTGTCCCAATGTGTCTTTCTGTCTAATACTGGCGACTGTGGCTCCATTATGAAGGATTCGCTGCCCTGTCCTGGTCCCCCCAAGGCCAAGTGCGATCCCAGTAATTACCCTGTTAGTGGGTTCCAGGATAACCCAATCATCCGCATTCCTGCCCAATTACCATCCCTGTTGTCTGGGACAATTCAAACTCAATCATCTGGGAATAGAGCGGGAAGGGAGCTCGGCCCTGAGGCAACAGCGAGACGCTATGTGAGATCTGCCTTGTTACTGTTCCCCTTAGTGAGACGTGAAGGAGGAAACGGGGAAATTCCCCATGGCCCCCACCGGCTCTGTAGGATGGAATGACTGCTGCCCTTTGCATGCTGAGTCTACGCCATGGGATCAATGCTGATCAATAGATATGGGTGTTGGGGTTAGAAGGAAGGAAGAGCAGCTGCTGTTTGCCTGAAAGGAGCGATGTGAGGAGAATATCAATGAAACAATGCAGAAGATGGACTCTGCCTGCAGCCACACCACTGAGGCTCAATGTCCCTTCCATTTATTTCCCATGGATCTCCTGGAATTACAGACGTGGACAATATTTCCCCAAAATGGGGTAAAAACTAGACCAGTAATTTCCATTCTACAGACAGACAAACCGGGGCTACCCGGGACGGTGTCAACCCACGACCTAGGGATCACCGTGTCCCTCAGCAAGACCATAATGGGGTCTCCGTCCCTGCCCGATGGGAGTGCTGTCCCCGACTCCATAACTGCCATCATTTACCTAGTACATTGTAAGGGACGTGGTACTAGTTCTGTCCAATAGTCATTCTATTTATTTATAATTATTTACCCAATTCGCATCAGGCCCTGCCACGAAGAGCTTACAATCTAATCACTTTACGTGCACATACAACCTATCAGTATGTCTTTATGATTGTGGGGGAAACCGGAGGAGTGCCCGGAGGAAACCCACGTAACACGGGGAGAACATACAAACTCCTTGCAGATGTGTCCAAGGGTGGAATCGAACTCAGGACCTCAGCGCTGCAAGGGATCAGTGCTAACCACTGAGCCACCGTACTCATCATGGTTCCAATTCTATTAATGCCATATACAGCATGGCTACTGGAGTTCACAAAGGCCAATTAACACATAATTTTCAAAAGGTCTTAATTAGGAAAGACTCGTTAAAAGCAAATGAAACCAGAAGGAAGATTTTAAAGACTAAACATTGTATCTTCCTATTCCAGTTCTGTTAAATGTAAATAACGGAGGGATTCCCAGACTGTGGAACCTTATTAATAAAATGGATTAGAAACCAAGTTAAATGTCTCTCTACGGGAGACATAGTTGGAGATGGTCTGAATGAATGGATTGTGTCCGTCTGGTGGGACCGGAACTGGATAGTGGTCAGCGGAATTATGGGAACTGGAGGAAAGGACCAGTTCATAAATCCGTCTGTCACTTATACAAAACACAGGTCTAAATTCCACATCAAAGTTCAAGGCTAATGGGGCCCGAGATGATGTTGTGATTTGAGACCATCCTTTGCTCTGTCTGTATATAAGAAAATAAAATGGCGGCCCTGATCATAACAGGAGGAGGAGTGATGACCAGACCAGGAAAACATGGGGCACAGAGCAGGGCCGAGAACTCAGGGCCACACTGTGACAGGAAAGGAAGATAATGGGGTTTATATTGTGACCCCCGCATCCCCACAGTTACTGTACTGACTGTGAGACATACAAACACTCAACAGCAAATTCAATAAACACAACATCATCATTCAATGTACCAAGACGAGACCCTTACAGTCCCACACCTATTGTGCACACTCAACAGACAACGTATTGTCTGCAATCTAATGTAACAATGTATCCACTTTACCTACTGTGGGAATGAGCAGAACTAAATAAATAAGGGGGATAGAAGGCCATGGCTATGTATATAGATGGTCCCTACCTGTCTTACTGTATATGCCATGCCCTTCATCAACTTAGTACCCTAGGTCCCTACCTGTCTTACTGTATATGCCATTCCCTTAGTACCAAAGGTTTCAACATCAAATAACTTTATTAAGTATTCCATTTAGACAGCGACAATTATTTATGTCCCTCAACCAAACATAAATCTCTTCTAATGAGAATGGGTGTTGTTCTATTCTTCAATGATATAGTATTATAGTATTACTGAGTATTATCTTATTGAGAGCTAGATCAAGAATGTTCCCGAAACGCTGGGTGGAATGGGCAGCACACAGTGCGCTATAGAATACTTAAACTAAGGAGACATACATCCGTCTAGTCCAACCGTTATAACCCTTACCATATGTCTTGTATAACAGTTACATAGTAAACAGTGATGAGTTGTTAGGACATAGTCGTCTCAGTTCCAACCTTTATACCCTACCCAGATGTCTGTATAACGTTACATCGTAACAGAGTATGGAGCATGGTTGTAAAAGACATTACGTCAGCTAGTCCAACCTTTATACCACCACCCAGAATGTCTGTATAAACAGTTACACGGAACATAGTATTGAGGTTGTATAAGACATGTCCATCTAGTCCAACACTTTATACCCTACCCATAATGTCGTATAACAGTTACATATAACATAGTATTAGAGGTTGTATAAAGACACCGTCCATGCTAAGTCCAACTTTATCCCTACCATAATGGTCGGTTATAACAGTTACATAGTAAAAAGTATTGGAGGTTGCATAAGAATCGTCCATCTAGTCCAACCTTTATACCCCAACCAAAGTGCTGTTATAAAAGGACATAGTAAACTACTATTGGAGGTGATAAGCACAGCCACTCTAGTCCAACCTTTATACCCTACCCATAAGTTGTATAAAAGTTACCAGTAACATAGGATTGGAGGTTGTATAAGACATACGTCCATCTAGTCCGGACTTGTACCCTACCCATAAGTGTCTGGATAACAGTTACACAGTACATAGTAGTATGGAGGTGTTATAAAGACATACGTCGTCTAGTCCATCCTTTATACCCTACCATAATGTATGTATAACAGTACATAGTAATCATAGTATGGAGGTTGATAAAGCCATACGTCCATTAGTCCAACCTTTATACCTACCATAATGTCTGTATAACAGTTAATAGTAACATAGATTGGAGGTTGTATAAAGACAGACGGGCAGCTGTCAACAGGTATACCCTACCCATAATGTCGATAACCCGTACATAGTAACATAGTACTCGTGGAGGTGTATAAAGACATACGTCCATCTAGTCCAACCTTTAACCCTACCCATAATGTATGTATAAATTTAACATAGTAAACATAGTATTGGAGGTTGTATAAGACCTACGTCCCATTAGTCCAAATTTAACCATACACATAAGCGGTATGTCTAAACAGTTACATAGTAACATAGTATGAGGTTGATAAAGACTATAGTCCATAGTCCACCTTTATATCCTACCCATGCTGGTCTGGTAATAACAGTTACCTAGTACAAAGAGATTGGAGGTTGAATAAAGAAATACGTCCATCTAGTCCACCTTTATACCCTACCCCTAATGTCTGTATAAACAGAATGGTAACAATAGTGTTGGAGTTGAAGGTTCTCATTCATCCAGGTCATGGGATATCTGTGTATTCAATTAGATTGAATACAACAGATATGTTGGAACTAGACATAGTATTGAGGGGTGGTATAACGGACTACGTCCATCTCGTCCAACTCTTATATCCTAACCCATATGTCTGTAAACAGTTACATAGTAAAATCGTATTGAGGTTGTATAAAGACATACGCATCTAGTCCAACCTTTAACCCTACCCATTAATGTCTGTATAACAGTTAAATAGTAACATAGATTGGAGGTTGATAAGAATACTCCGTCTAGTCCAACTTTATATTCCTACCCATAATGTCTGTTAAACCGTTACACAGTAACCTCGTATTGGCGGTTGTTAGAGACATACGTCATCTAGTCCAACCTTTATGACCCTACCCATAGTATGTATAACAGTTACATCAGTAACAGTATGGAGGTTGTAATAAAGCCAGACGTCCGTCTGTGCCCACCTTTATACCCTATCCCTAATGTTGGTATAAACAGTTACACAGTAACATAGTATTGGAGGTTTTAAAAAGACACGTCCATTCTGTCCAACCTTTATACCCTACCCAGAATGTCTGGTCTAACAGTTACATAGTAACATTAGTATGGAGGTTGTATAAAGACATTACTCCATCTAGTCCAACCTTTATACCCACCATAATGTGGTATCACGTTACACATACCATAGATTGGAGGTTGTATAAAGACCATACGTACAGCTAGTCAAACCTTTATCCCTAACCATATGTTGTAGTAAACGTTCCATAGTAATCATAGTATTAGAGGTTGTCTAAAGACATACGTCCATCTAGTCAACCTTTATACCGGCTACCCATAATGTTATGTATAACAGTTACATAGTAACATCGTATTGGAGGGTGCATAAAGACATACGTCCATCTAGTCCAAACTTTATACCCACCCATAATGTGCTGTATACAGTGAATGTAACATAATATTGGAGGTGTATAAGACACAACGTCCATCTAGTCCAACTTATACCCTACCCATAAGTCTGTATAACGTTACACAGGAAACATAGTAGTGGAGGTTGTATAAGACCTACGTCCATCTAGTCCGACCTTTAACCCCTACCCTATGGCTGTATAACAGTTTACACAGTACATAGGTATTGGAGTTTGTATAAAAGATCAACGTCCGTCTAGTCCTCCTTTAGACCTACCCATAATGTCTGTTTAAACAGTTAATAGTAACATAGTATTCGAGTTGATAAAGAATTATCGCAGTCTAGTCCAACCTTTATTACCCTACCCATAATGTCTGGTATAACAGTACATGTAAATAGATTGGAGGTGTATAAAGAATACGCCATCTAGGACGACCCTTATTACCCTACCCATAATGTCGAGTATAACAGATACATAGAACATATATTGGAGGTGTATATATAAGACATACGTTTCCATTAGCCAGCCTTTACCCTACCATAATTGTCTGTATACCAGTACATAGTAACATAGTTATGGAGGGTGTATAAAGACATACGTCCATCTAGTCCAACCGTTATACCCGCACCCATAATTGTCTGTATAACCGTGACATGTAAATAGTTATGGAGGTATTGTATAAAGACATGCGCCATCTAGTCCAACCTTATACCCTACCAATAATTGTCTGTTAACTGCTAAATAAGAACATAGTATATGGTATGGGGTGTATAAGACATCCGTCCATCTTAGTCCAACTTTATAACCATACCATAATGTCTGTATAAAGTTACATAGTAACACGTATGGAGGTGTATAAAGGACATACGTCCATCTAGTCAACATAGACCTTACCCATAATGTCGGGATAACAGGTACATGTAATTGGAGGTTGTATAAAGACATGACGTCCATCTAGTCCAAACTTATACCTACCCCATAATGTCTGTATCACAGGTACATAGAAATAATATTGGAGGTGTATAAAGACTACGCCATTAGTCCCAACTTATACCATACCCATAAGTATGTAGTAACAGTACATTGAATAATAGTTTTGGAGGTTGTATAAAGCATTTACGTCCATCTGGCCAACTTTATACCTACCAAAGGTCGGTATAACAGTTTACATGTAAACAATAGTATTGGAGGGTGTATAAAGGGACAGACGTCCAATGCTAGTCCAACTTTATAACCCTAGTCCCATAAGTCTGTATGAACAGTCGTAACATAGTATTGGAGGTGTATAAAGACAACGTCCATCTAGCCAGACTTTGATACCCTACCACAAATGTCGTATAAACAGTTTACATAGTATTGGAGGTTGAATGAAAGGCATACGTCCATCTAGCGACCTTATACCCTACCCCATTAGTCTGTAAAACGTTCATAGTAACATAGGTATTGGAGGTGTCATAAAGACATCCGTCCATCAGTTCCAACCTTTACATCTACCCATAATGTCTGTATAAACAGTTACATTAGTAAACATAGTATGGAGGTTGTTAAAAGACATACGTCCATCTAGTACAACCTTTTACCCTACCCATAATGTATGTTAAACGTTACATGTAAAGCATAGTATTGAGGTGGTATAAAGACATACGTCCTCCATGCTAGTCCAACGATATACCCTACCCCTAATGTCGGGATAAACGTTATAGTACATCGATGGAGGTATGTATTAAAGACCTACGTCCATCTAGTACAACCTTATACCCTAACCATGAATGCTGTATAACAGTTACACAGTAACCTGTATTGGAGGTTGTTAAAGACATAGTTTCCATCTAGCACCCTTATACCCTTTACCATAATGGTGTAAACGTACATAGTAAAATAGTCAGTGGAGGTTGTATAAAGACATACGTTCATCTAGTCCCACCTTTCTACCCTACCCATAATGTCGGTCTAACAGTTACAGAATATCATAGTATGGAGTGTAAAAGACATACGTCCATCTATCAAACTTTATACCCTACCTAATGTCGGTATAACAGGTACATTGTAACACAGTATTCGAGGTGTTATCAAGACATACTTCCATCTAGTCCAAACATTTATTACCCTACCCCATAATGTCTGATCACAGTACTAGTAAACATAGATTGGGGTGTATAAGACATAAAACGTCAATCTAGTCCAACCTTTTATTACCCATACCCATAAGGTCTTTTATCTGTATAATAGTTACATAGTAACACAGTAGTCGCGGTTGTTAAAGACATTACTTCCATCAGTCCAACCTTTATCCCTACCCATAATGGTTGATAAAACAGTTACAGTAGTAAACATAGTATTGGAGGTTTATAAAGACCTCGTCCTCTAGGTCCAACATTTATACCCTTCCATACTGTCTGTATAAACAGGTACATAGTTAACCCAGTATTGGAGGTTGTATAAAGGACATAGTGCCATCTAGCCCGCCTTATACCGCTACCCATAAGTCGTCTAACAGTACATAAGCTTGTAAAACATTAGTATTGGAGGTTGTAGAAAGACATACGTCCATCTAGTCCAAACCTTTATACCCTTACCCATAAGAAGTCGGGTTGTACCATGTTACATCGTAACATAGCATTGGCAGGTTGATAAAGACATAGTGCATCTAGTCCAACCTTATACAATACCCATAAGGTATGGATAACGGTTACATAGTTAACATAGTATTGAGGTTGTATAAAGACATACGTCCATCTAGTCCAACCTTTATACCCTACCCTAAGTCTGTTAACAGTTCACATAGTAACTAGTAGGAAGGTTGTATACAGACATACGTTCCATATAGTCCAACCTTATACCCTACCCATAAAGTCTGTGTACCAGATACATATAACATAGCATTGGAGGTGTATAAAGAAATAGTCCATCAGTCCAACCTTTATACCTACCCATAATGTTGTTATAACAGTTACATAAGTAACATAGTATGGAGCTGTATAAAGACCAAACGGTCCATCTAGTTCACTTTGATTGCCCTACCCATAATGTCTGGTATAACCAGTTTACATAACTTCTAGTGGGGAAACATAGTATTGGAGTTGTATAAAGACATTACATCCGCTAGTCCAACCTTTATAACCTACCCAATAAATTGTAAACAGTTACTACTCTAGAACATGCTATGGGAGGTTGTCTAAAGACTGAAGTTCCAATTAGCCAAGCTTTATGCCCTTCCCAAAAATGTTCTTGTAAACAGTACATGTTATAATATTGATAAACGGAATATTAATAAGATTACTGTAGTTCTGGTTGGTACAGGGATACTATATAATATTGAGAATCACTGGTATGAATAATGTACGGTTCGTTCTGGTTGGTTTACAGGGATCTATATAATATGAGATTTACTGGTATTATTACATTTACTGTAGTTCTGGTGGTACAGGATACTATATAATATTTGAGAATCCTGGTATTAAACATATACTGTAGTTTGTTGGTACGGGAAGTACTATATAATATTGAGAATTAATGGTATTAATACAATCCTGTAGTTTCTGGTGGTAAGAGGGATACTATATAATATGAAATTACTGGATTAATACTCTACTGTAGTTCGGTTGGTACAGGGCTCACTATATAATATGGAGAATTACTGGTATTGAACATTATAACTGTAAGTTCGAGTTGGTTACAGGGATACTATATAATATTTGATATTATGGTATTAATACATATACTGTTAGTTCTGGTTGGACGGGGATATATATAATATTGAGAATTTATGGTATTATACATTATAACTGTCGTTCTGGTTTGGGACAGGGCTACTTTAAGATTGAGAATACTGGTATTAATACATATACTGTAGTTCTGGTGGTACAGGGGATACATATAATATGGAGAATTACTGGTATTAATACTATACTGTAGTTCTGGTGGTACAGGGATTACTAAGAATATGATTAATGGTTTAAGATACTAAATATACTGTAGTTTGGTTTGACAGGGATACTATCTAATATGGAGAAGTACTGGTATTAAAATATTACGTAGCTGGGATCCAGGGATACTTCCAATGCTTGGAGTCAGGAGAATCCCTGCCCTCATTTTAAGCGTTTTTCTTTTAGGCTTCCTCTGAATGACTGTTATTAGATTAAAGAGAGAGGGTGAAAATGTTGGACTAGATGGATCTATATCTTTTTTAACCTAATTACTATGTACATAACGGATATTGAAGTGGATAATTCTGGGATAGAAAATTGATATGAAACTGAACATTTATGATGATAAACTATGAAAAAAATGGATAAAAACCAGATAAAAACCCTGAATAATAACTAGAAACAAATGATAATAAAAATCTAGATAGTAAACTGGATATATTCTGGATAATTAACTGGTAATCTTATTATAAAAAAACAGATAAAAACGAATACCATATAGACAATCCTCCCTGCACATGCCGGCAATAAACCACAAAACCTTTTCCAGTACGGCACCGCAATGTCCTCCAATGTATTCCTATCGTACCAAGTAGTTATGTGTGGTTAGTGGTCTTTAAGTTTCTAAGGAATGGCCTATGCTTAACGGTCGGCTTCTGCACCGTCCCCTCTCGAATTTATTTAAGAAACTGCAGATAATGTGTAACATGGAAGGTTTTAATTGTACTTGTTCTGCACACTAGGACCTCATACAGAATTAGAACACATGAACGGCTACAGCTGTACTTGGCCACAAGTGTTTATTAGAAAAAGGGAGAGCGCAGAGGGACAGCCATAATGTGAAAATCTCCAACACGGACACCATAAAAAGCAAATCATTTTAAGAAACAAGTTTACTTTCAATAACCATGTAACTGGAGTATAATATGTCTTTAATACATACCAATAACCTAAGTTGAATGTGTGGTTTAATACAAACAAATAACAGAGCCTGAAGTGTTGGTGTAATAAGCCCAATAACATAGTCTGAGGTGGTCTTAATACCAAAAAAAAAACCCAACTAACATAGCCTGAATGTGTGTCTAATACAACCCAATAACATAGCCTGAATGTGTGGTCTTAATACAGCCCAATAACATAGCTGAAATGTGTGGTCTTAATACAACCCAATAACATAGTCTGAATGTGTGGTCTTAATACAACCCAATAACATAGCCTGAATGTGTGGTCTTAATACAACCCAATAACATAGTCTGAATGTGTGGTCTTAATACAACCCAATAACATAGCCTGAATGTGTGGTCTTAATACAGCCCAATAACATAGCCTGAATGTGTGGTCTTAATACAAACCATAACATCGATGCTGTGAATGTGTGTTCTTAATACAATCCAATCCATAAATAGTCGGAATGTGTGTCTTAATCAACCCCATACATAGTCTGAATGTGGTTGGTTACTACAACCCAAAATAGCCGGAATGTGTGGTATTAATAACAGCCCAATAACATAGCCTGATGAATGTGTGGTTAAATAAACACAAGTAACATAGCCGGAATGTGTGTCGGAATACAGCAATAACAAGCCCTGACTGTGTTGGCTAAATACACCCAATACAGAGTATGAAGTGTGGTATTAATACAGCAATAACCTAGGCTGATGTGTGGTTTAATACAACAAAACATAGTCTGAAGGTGTGGTCTTAATACAGCAATAACATAGCCTGAAGGTGTGGTCTTAATACAACCCAATAAAAAGTGTGAATGTGTGGTACTTTAATACAGCCCAAAAACTATAGCTGAAGTGTGGTTTAATTACCAACCCAATACCTAGTCGAATTGGGTGCGTCTTAATACAACCCATAACATAGAGCTGAAGGGTGGTTAATGACAACCCAAACATCGTCTGAATGTGTGGTCTTAATACAGATCAATAACATGCCTGAATGTGTGGTCTTAATACAACAATACATAAGTCTGAAGTGTGGGTATTAATACAGCCCACATAACATAGCTCTTGTGTGCGTTCTTAATACAACCCAAAACATATCTGAATGTGTGGTCTTAAACAACCAAAACAAGCCTGAATGTTGTGGGCTAATACAAAACCAAAACCATAGTAGACTGTGTGGTCTTAATACAACCCAATAACATAGCCTGAATGTGTGGTCTTAATACAACACAAGAACATAGCCTGAATGTGTGTCTAATCAAAACCAAATTAATATAGCCGAATGTGTTGTCTAATACAACCCAATACAAGTCTGAAAATGTGTGGTCTTAATACAGCCCATAACCGTAGCCTGACTGTGTGGTCTTTAATACAAATCCCAATCACATGTTGAATGTGTGGTCTTAATACAGCCCAAAACATAGCTGATATGTGTGGCTCTTAATACACCCAATAACATAGGTGAAGTGTGGTCTTAATACAAAACCAATAACATAGCCACTGAATGTGTGGTTTAATTCAACCCCAATAAATAGTTCTGATGGGGTGGTCTTAATTACAGCCCCCAATAACATAGCCTAATGTGTGGTCTTAATACAACAATAAAATAGTCTGAAGTGTGGTCGTAAGTACGCCGCGCAATAAATAGCCTGAATGTGTGGTCTTACATACACACCCAATAACATAGTCTGAATGGTGGCGTCTAATCACCCAATAAATAGCCTGAAGTGGTGGTCTTAATACAACCAAAAATAGTCTGAAGTGTGGTCTTAAATAACCAAAAACTAGCCTGAATTGTGGTCTTAGACAACCAAATAACCATAACCTGAATGTGGGTCTGTTAATCCAACCCCAGTAACATAGCATGAATGTTGGTTTTAATACAACCAAGAACATGTTGAAGGTTTTGTCTTAATACATCCCAATAACATAGTCTGAAGTGTGGTCTAATACCAACCAATAACATAGTCTGAAGTGTGGTCTTATACAACCAAATAACATAGTAATGAAGGTGTGGTCTTAATGACAACCCAATAACATAGTCGGAATGTGTGGTCTTAATACAACAATGAACATAGCCTGCCTGTGTGGTCTTAATAGAGCCCAATAACATGTCTGCGTGTGGTCTTAATACAACCATAACATAGTATGACGTGTGGTGTCTTAATTACAAATCCCAATAACCTAGTTGAATGCGTGTCTGAATACAACCCCAATAACATAGTATGAATGTTGGTTCTTAATAAAACCAATAACAAGTATGAATGTGTGTTCTAATACAAACCCAATAAAAATAGCCCTGAATTGTGTGGTCTTAAAACAGATCAATAACATATCCGAAGTGTGGTCTAATACAACCCAATAACATAGCCATGAATGTGTGGTCTAATACAGCCCCAATAAACATAGCCGAATGTGTGGTCGAAACAAACCCAAGAACATAGCCTGAATGGTGTCTTAACCAACCCAATACATAGCGAATGTGTGGTCTTCAATACAACCCAATAAACATAGCTGAATTGGGTGGTTCGTTAATACAACCCAATAAACATAGCCGAATGATGTGGTCTTAATAAATCCCCATAAACATAGCCGAATGTGTGGCTTAATACAGCCCAATAACATAGCCTGAATGTGTGGTCTTCATAAACCCATAACACCCATATCTGATGTGTGGTCTTAATACAACCAATAACATAGTCCGAAGTGTGGTCTAATACAGCCAATAACATAGTCTGAAATGTTTGGCTTATACAGCCAATAACAGTAGCATGAATGTGTGGTCTAATACACCCACTAACATAGCCTGCATGGTGGTCTTAATACAACCCAATTACATAGCCTGAAGTGTGGTCTTTAATACAGCCCCAATTACATAGCCTGCATGTGTGGTCGTAATAGCAGCCCAAGTGACATAGCTTGAAATGTGGGTCTTCATACAGCCCAATAACATAGCCTGAAGTGTGTCAATAAAGCCAATACATAGCCTGAAGGGTGGTCTTATACAGCACAATAACAAGCCGAATGTGTGGTTAATACAAACCCAAGTAACATAGCCTGAATGTGTGTCTGAAGACAACCCAATAACAGAGCCTGAAGGTGTGGTCTTAATACCTCCAAATACATAGCTGCATGTGTGTCTTAATACAACCCAATAACATAGCTGATGAATGTGTGGTCTTATACCAATCAATAACATAGCATGAAGTGTGGTCTTAATACAACCCAATAACATAGCTGAATGTGTGGTCTTAAAAAGCCAATAACATAGCCTGAATGTGTGTTCTTAATACAACCCAATAACATAGTCTGAAGTGTGTCTTAAGACACCCAATAACATAGTCTGAATGTGTGGTCTTAATACAACCCAATAACATAGTCTGAATGTGTGGTCTTAATACAGCCCAATAACCGTATCATTGCCACTCTACTGTATTAACCATTTCAATGCTACTCTACTATATTAACATAGGTCAGTGTTTCTCTACTGTACTAACCGTATCAGTGCTACTCTACTGTATTAACCGTATCAGTGCTACTCTACTGTATTAACTGTATCAGTGCTACTTTACCGCATTTACATAGGTCAGTGTTACTCTACGGTATTAACCGTATCAGTGCTACTCTACTGCATTAACATAGGTCAGTGTTACTCTACTGTATTAACCGTATCAGTGCTAATCTACTGCATTAACATTAGGTCAGTGTTAATCTTACTGTATTAACCGTATCAGTGCTACTCTACTGCATTAACCGTATCAGTGTTACTCTACTATATATACCAGTATCAGTGCTACTTCTACTGTATCACCGTATCAGTTTTACGCTACTGTATTAACCGTATCAGTGTTACCCTACTGTGTTAACTGTATCAGTGCTACTCTACTGTATTAACCGTGTCAGTGCTACTCTACTGTATTAACCGAGTCAGTGTTACTCAACTGTATTAACCGTATCAGTGTTACTCAACTGTATTAACCGTATCAGTGTTACTCAACTGTATTAACCGTATCAGTGCTACTCTACTGTATAAACGCGTCAGTTACTCTACTGTATTAACTGTATCAGTGCTACTAACTGTATTAACTGTACCAGTGCTACTCTACTGTATTAACCGTATCAGTGCTTACTGACCTGTAAGTGAACCATATCAGGGCTGTACTCTACGTATTAACCGTATCAGTGATACTCTACGTATTATCCCGTATCAGTGCACTCTAATGTATTTACAGTATCAGGCTAGCCTCGTATTAAACCGTATCAGTGCACTTACTGTATAACCGTATCAGTGCTTACTCTGACTGTATTAACCGTATCAGTGCTACTCTACTGTATTAACGGTATCAGTGCTACTCTACTGTATTAACCGTATCAGTGCTACTCTACGATTAACGGGATATCAGTGCTACTTTACCGCATTTACATAGGTCAGTGCTACTCTACTGTATTAACCGTATCAGTTTGTACTCTACTGTATAACACGTATCATGATACGCTACTGTATTAAACCGTATCGGTACTCTTACTGTATTAACCGTATCAGTGCTACTCTACTGTATTAACTGTATCATGCTACTTTACCGCATTTACATAGGTCAGTGCTTACTCTACTGTACTAACCGTATCAGTGCTACTCTACGTGGATGAAACCGTTCATTGCTATCTACTGATTATGATCAGTGCTACTACCGCATTACATAGGTCAGTGTTACTCTACTGTATAACCGTATCGAGGCTACTCTACTGTATTCACGGATCAGGCTACTCTACTGATTAACGTATCAGTGTACTCTACTGTATAACGTATAGTGATACTATAACGTATTAACCGTATTCAGTGCTACTCTACGGAGTCACTGCTAGTGCACTTTACCGCATTTAAAGAGGTCAGTGCACTAACTGTCTTAAACGTATCAGTTGCTACTCGACGTATGTAACCGTTATCGTGGCTACTCACTGTATAACCGTATCAGTGCTACTCTACTGTATTAACCGTATCACGTATACTTACGTATTAACTGTACGGCTACTTTACCGCATAAATAGGTCAGTGTACTCTACTGACTACCGGATCAGTGCTACTCTACTGTATTACCCGTATCAGTGCTACTCTACTGTATTAACGATCAGTGCTACTTACGATTTACACTAGGTAAGTGGTACTCTAATGTTATGAAACGTATCAGTGCTACTCTACTGATTAAACATAGTGTACAGTGTTACTCTACTGTTAACCGTATGCGGTGCTACTCTACTGGCATTAACATAGGTCAGTGTCTACTTAATGTATTAACCGTATCAGGTCTTACTTATTACCGTATCAGTGTTACTCTACTAATAAAACGTATAAGTTGCTCTCTACTGTATTAACCGTATCAGTTTTACGCTACTGTATTAACCGTATCAGTGTTACCCTACTGTGTAACTGTATCAGTGCTACTCTACTGTATTAACCGTGTCAGTGCTACTCTACTGTATTAACCGAGTCAGTGTTACTCAACTGTATTAACCGTATCAGTGTTACTAAGTATTCACCTATCCGTGTTACCAACTGTAACACCGTAAGTGACTCTAGTCTTACCTGTAGGCAATGTACTCTATGTATTAAGCGTATCCAGATGCTACTCTACTGTATACTGTATCAGTCGTTAATCTACTGGATAACTGTATCAGGTTTACTCTACTGTATTAACTTGTATCAGCTGCACTCTACTGTATTACCCGTATCAGTGACTCTACTGTCTTTACCGTATAAGTGCGAGCTCCTGTAGTTATACAGTTCAGTGCTACTTTACTGTATTTAACCATTCAGTGCTACTTACTGTATAAACGTATCAGTGCTACTCTACCTGTATAACGGTTATTCAGTGCGACCACGTATGAACGTATCAGTCTACTTACTGATTAAATGTAGTCAGTGCTCTTTACGCATTACATTAGGTAGTGCCTCTACTGTATAAAACGTTCAGTGCTACGTCTACGTATTAACCGTATCATTTGCTACTCTACTGTATAACCGTATCAGTGCTACTCTACGTGTATAAACCGTATCACTGCTACTTACTGTGATTAACTGTATCAGTGCTACTTACCGGCAGTTACATAGGTCAGTGCCTACTCTACTGTATAACCGTTCGTGCTACTCTACGATTAAAACCGTTATCAGTTGCTACTCGATGTAATAACTGTATCCGTGTACTTTACCGCATTTTTTATAGTTCATGTTACTCTACTGTATTAACCGTATCAGTGCTACTCTACTGCATAACATAGGTCAGTGTTACTCTACTGTATAACCGTATCAGTGCTACTCTACTGCATTAACATAGGTCAGTGTTACTCTACTGTATTAAACCGTATCAGTTGCTTACTCTACGCATTAAACCGTACCGTGATTACTATTATAAACCGTTTATCAGTGCTACTCATAGGTATCACCGATAGTTCGGTCCTGGTATTAAATCCGATCAGGGTACCCTACTGTGTTAAATGGATCGTGCACTCTACTGGATTAACCGTCAGGTTACTCTACGTGTATTAACGATGTCAGTGCTACTCTACTGTATTAACCGAGTCAGTGTTACTCAATCTTGGATGGAACCTATCACGTTGTTACTAAAACGTTATAACCGTATCAGTGGGACTCAACGGGTATTAACGGTAGTCAGGGGTCCTGACTCTACTGAATTAACCGAGTCAGTGTACTCTACTGTATTAACTGATCAGTGCTACTATACTGTATTTTTTAACTGTATCCGTGCTACTGCTAATGTATAACGTATCAGTGCGTACTCGACGTATAACCAGACAGGGTCTCGACTGTATTAACCGTATAGTGCTACTCTTACTGTATTACCCGTATCGTGCTCCTCTACTGGATGTCATCAGGTATCTCGTGCTTAGCCATACTGTATTAACCGTATCCAGTGATACTTTACTTATGAAACCGTATCAGTGACTACTCACGTAGTTTAACCATATCAGTGCTACCTACGGTATTTAAAAAACCAATCCGGTTACTCTACGTATTAACTGTATCAGTGTTACTTACATTTATTAAACCTATCAGTGCTACTCTACGGTATTAACCGTACAGTGCTATCTACGGTATTAACTGTATCCAGTTGTTAACTCTTCTGAATAACTGTATCAGTGTTACTCTACTGTATTAAACTGTATTCAGGGTACTCTAGCTGTATTTACTGTATCAGTTGTAATCGACGTATTAACCGTATCAGTGGCTACTCTACTGTGATTAACGTATTCAATGTACTCTACTGTATTCAGCGTATCAGTGGCTACTCTAATGGATTAACTGTATCGTGTTCTCTAATGTAGTAACTTTCAGAATGTTACTAGACTTTTTTCTTTTTTTTTTTTTTGTCTATTACTGTATCGTGATCGACTGTATAACTGTAGTCATGGTACTTTACTGGATGAAGCGTATCAGTGCTACTCTACGTATAACTGTACAGTGGTACTCTACTGTATAACTGTATCAGTTGCGACTTACGATTAACTGTATCAATGTTACTCTACGTATTAAGCGTATTCAGTGATACGCTACGGTATTAAAACTGTATCCGTGTTACTCTACTGTTTAAGCTGCTCAGTGTATCTACGGTATTAATGTATCAGTGCTACTCTCTGATAACTTATCAGTGTTACTCTAGTTATACTACGTATCCCCGTGCTCTCTAGGTATATTAACTGGATCAGTGTTACTCTACTGTATTAAGCGTATCAGTGCTACTCTACTGTATTAACTGTATCAGTGTTACTCTACTGTATAACTGTATCGTGCTAACTCTAATGATTAATGTATCCGTGTTACTCTACTGTATTAAGCGTATCAGTGTTACTCTACTGTATTAACTGTATCAGTGTTACTCTAGCTGTATAACCGTATCAGGGCTTACTTACTGTATTAACTGTATCAGGTTACTCGTACTGTATTAAACCGATCAGTGCTTACTCTACTGGATGAACTGTATCAGTGTTACTCTACTGTATTACACCGTATCCAGTGCTACTTACCTGTATTAAACGTATCAGTGTACTACTGTATTAAACTGTATCAGTGCTACTCTACTGTATTAACCGTATCAGTGCTACTCTACTGTATTACCTGTTCAGTGTAACTAGCATGATTCCTCTCCAGGGCACCACCAGCGAGCAGTCAGGGAATTGCATTAACCCTATAATCAGCCATGTGCTAAATACTGTCCCTTTCCCGGTACAGGGAGTCCCCAGCTGTATCTGTGCCAGGTCTCCTTCATTTAAACTGATTACCTGAATTCTAATAGGGACATTTCATCCCCACCAGCCTATTGCCTATTTGCCATTGCCCTGGTGGAATCTCCAGTCCTGACTCCCACCATCCGGTCCCATGCTGTGGTCCCTTTGTGACCGACCCCTCCCATTTGTGTGACTGAACCAAATAAAGGGACGCAACACGCCCACTAAGGAAGGGACGGGTGGCCCCACCACAAGGAGAAGACTGATGGGTGGGGCAAGCTCCAACTGCGCCATTATCTGGCATTGAGTGACATCCCCATGTGGGGTTAACTGGTTAGTCAGATTGTGTAACTGCGCCAGGGCGTTGTTAACCCTTCCAAAGCCACCAGGTCCCTCTGCGAAGATCAGTGGCATACCAAGGAATCACTGGGCCCCCCACCAAAACTATGATGGGCCCCTATCCCTGATTCATCTAAAGTGGTTTTCGGGCGCAGGCGGTATCGCAAGGAAAAGAAAATAAGAAGATGGGGCCCCTAACGTGGGGTCCCATCGAGTTGCTGAAAATCTGCTTTCCTCTCTATAACCTGTCTGGTGACAAGGAAATTCCCTCTTAACCCGAACCAGCACGGCCGAGTTGCCAGGCTTCCCTCTTAAACCCTGTTGGTTTAACACAGTTAAAATTCCCTATTAAACCCTATCAGCACTGCCAGTGCCCGGCTTCCCCTCTCATACTCCCCGTTGGTTTACACCATTGAAATTCCCTAGTATTACCCTATCAGCCCTTGCCAGTGCCAGGTCTACTCTCTATACCCCCGTCGGTTAACACCAGTTAAGATCCTTTAACCCATCAGCACTGCAGGCAGGGTTCCCTGCTCTTAATCCCCGTCTGGTTGAACACCAGTATTAATATTCCATGAACCTAGTTCAGCACTGCCCAGTGCCGGCGCCCGCTCTATAAAAAACTCCGTCTGGTTTACACCAGTTACATTCCCTATTAACACTATCAGCACGCAAGTAATGTCAAGGGCTTCCTCCTCTAATAACCCTGTCGTGTTTAACAGTAGTTAAACCCTATTAACCCTATCGCACTGCCAGGCCAGGCTTCCCTCTCTATAATCCCCTGTCTGTTTAACACCAGTTAAATTCCCTATTAACCTATCAGCACTGCCAGTGCCAGGCTTCCCTCTCTATAACCCTGTCGGGTTTAAAACTAGTTAAATTCCCTATTAACCCTATCAGCACTGCCAGTGCCAGGCTTCCCTCTCTATAACCTGTTGGTTTAACACTAGGTAAATTCCCTATTAACCCTATCAGCACTGCCAGTGCCAGGTGCCCTCTCTATAATCCCTGTCTGCTTTAACACTAGTTAAATGCCCTATTAACCCACAGCACTGCCAGTGCCAGGCTTCCCTTCTATCACCTGTTGCGTTAACACTAGTTAAATTCCATATTAACCCTATCAGCAACTGCCCTGTGCCCAGGCTTCCCCTCTCTATAATCCCTGTATGGTTATACACATAGTTAAATTCCCTATTAACCCTATCAGCACGGCCTGGTACCGGCTGTGCCCTCTCTATGGTCCCCGGTCTGGTTTGACACTAGTTAATTAAATTCCTAGTAACCCTATCAGCACTGCGGCAGGTTCCCTCTCTATAATCCCATGGATGGTTACACCAGTAAATCCTTATTAACCCATCAGCACTGCTAGTGCCAGGTTCACCTCTCTATAACCCTGTCTGGTTTAAACAAAGTTAAATTCCCTATGAACCCTATCAGCACTGGCCCAGTGCAAGGCTTCCCTCTCTATAAACCCTGTCTGGTTTAACACTTAGTTAAATTCCCGATTTAACCCTATCCAGCACTCCAGTAGCCAGGCTTACCTGCTCTATAATCCTGTCTGGTTTAAAAATAGGTAAATTACCTTATTAACCCTATCAGCACTTGCCAGTGCCAGGCTTTCCCCTCTCGATAACCTGTTGGTTTAACACTAGTTAAATTCCCTCTTTAACCCTCTGCATTGCCAGTGCCAGGCTTCCCTCTCTATAATCCCCTGGTTGGTTAACATTAGTTAATTCCTTATTAAACTATCGCATGCCAGTGCCAGGCTTCCTCTCTATCAACCCTGTCTGTGGGATTTTACACCTAGTACTTCCCATTAACCCTATCAGCACTGCATGCCCAGGGCTTCCTCTCTATCAATCCCCTGTCTGGTTGAACACTAGTTGTGAAATTACCTTTAACCTATCAGCACTGCCAGTACCAAGCTTCCTTCTATGTCCCCGTGGGTGACACTAGTTCAATTCCTATTAACCCTATCAGCACGCCAGGCGCTTCCTCTCTATAATCCCTGTGGTTAACATAGTTAAAATTCCTATTAACCCTATCAGCACTTGCGAAGTGCAGGCTTCCCTCTCTATAACCCCCGGTCTGTTAACAATAGTTTTACGTCCATATAACCATATCAGCCACAAGGCAGTACCAGGCTTCCCCCTCTATGGGCCCCTGTGGTTTGACCCTCTTAAATTCCTATTAACCATCAGCATGGCGTGCCCAGGACTTCCCTCTCATATAATCCCTTGTCGGTTTGACACTAGGTAAATTCCCTATTCAACCCTATCAGCACTGCCAGTGCCAGCGTCCTCTCTATAACCCCTTCTGGTTGACACTAGGTAACTTCCCTATTAAATCCCTATTCAGCATGCCAGTGCCAGGCTTCCCTCTCTATAACCCCGTCTGGTTTAACACTAGTTAAATTCCCTAGAACCATATGCAGAACTGCCGATGACAGGCTCCCTTCTATAATCCGTCTGGGTTTTTGGGGACACTAGGTAATATTCCTAAACCCTATTTCAGGCACTGCCCCAGTGCCAGGCTTCCCTTTCTATAACCCTGTCTGTGTTTTAACATTAGTAAATGTCCCTATTAAACCATATCAGCACCGCCAGGCCAGGGCTTCCCTCTCTATGGTCCCTGTCGTGGTTTGACCTAGTTAAATTCCCTAGTAACCCACCAGCCCTGCCAGTGCCAGGCTCCCTCTTATAATCCCCTGTATGTTTGACACGAGTTTAAATTCCCTATGAACCTATCAGCACTTGCAGTGCAGGGTTCCCTCTCTATGGGCCCCGGTCTGGTTGCACTAGTTAAATTCACATATAACCATATCAGCACACTGCCAGTGCCAGGTTCCCTCTCTATAATCCCCGTCCGGGTTGACACGAGTGTAAATACGCATTAACCCTATCAGCACTGCCCAGGCCAGGGCCCTCCCCTCTTATGGTCCCCTGTCGGGTTGACACTGGTTAAATTCCCTATTACCTATTCCCCCCCAGCACTGCCAGTGCCAGACTTCCCTCTCTATAACCCCGTCTGGTTTAACACTAGTTAAATTCCCTATTAACCCTATCAGCACTGCCAGTGCCAGGCTTCCCTCTCTATGGTCCCCTGTCTGGTTTGACACTAGTTAAATTCCCGATTTTAAAAAAAAACACATATCAGCACTGCCAGTGCCAGGCTTCCCTCTCTATGGTCCCCTGTCTGGTTTGACACTAGTTAAATTCACTAATTACACCCTACAGAAATGACAGTGCCAGGCTTCCCTTCTATAACTCTGTCTGGATTTGACATAGTTAAATCCCGTATTTAACCATAATCAGCACTGCCAGTCGCCAGGCCTTCCCTATATATGGGCCCCTGTCGGGTTGGACATGTTTAAAGTTCCCTATTAACCCTTCAGCAATGCCAGTGCAGATTCCCTTCCTATAACCCGGTTCTGTTTGTGTGACACTAGTTAAATCCCTCTTAACCCTATCAGCCACTGCCCGTCGACCAGCCTTCCCTCTCTACAATCCCCTGTTTGGTTTAACACTAGTTAAATTCCCTATTAACCCTATCAGCACTGCCAGTGCCAGGCTTCCCTCTATAGGGTCCCCTGTCTGGTTTGACACTAGTTAAATCCCCTATAAACCCTATCAGCACTGCCAGTGCCAGGTTTCCCTCTCTATGGTCCCCTGTCTGGTTTGACACTAGTTAAATTCCCTATTAACCCTATCAGCACTGCCAGTGCCAGACTTCCCTCTCTATAACCCCGTCTGGTTTGACACTAGTTAAATTCCCTATAACCCTATCAGCACTGCAGTGCCAGGCTTCCCTCTCGATCATCCTGTCGGTTGACACTAGTTAAATTCCCTATTACCTATCAGCACTGCCAGTGCCAGCCTCCCTCCTACAATCCCTGTTGGTTTTTTAACACTAGTTAAATTACCTATAACCCGATCAGCAATGCCAGTGCAAGGCTTCCCTCGTATGGCCCCTGTGGTGGACACATAGTTAAATCACAATAACCATATCAGCACTGCCGTGCCAGGGTACCTTCTATGGTCCCATGTCTGGTTTAACACTGTAAATTCCTATTAACCCTATCAGCACTGCAGGCCAGCTTCCCTCGCTATGGTCCCCCGTTTGGTTGACAATAGTTAAATCCCTCGTAACCTATCAGCACTGCCAGGCCAGGCTTCCCGTCTATGGTCCCACCTGTATGGTTTGACACTAGTTAAATCCCTATTAACCCTATCAGCACTGCCAGTGAAAGGCTTCACCTTTATGGTCCGTCTGGTTGACACTAGTTTACACCCTATTAACCCTATCAGCACTGCCAGCAGTGCCAGGCTTCCCTCTCTATTAATCCCCTGTCTGGTTTGACACTAGTTAAATCCCCTATTAACCCTATCAGCACTGCCAGTGCCAGGTTTCCCTCTCTATGGTCCCCTGTCTGGTTTGACACTACTTAAATTCCCTATTAACCCTATCAGCACTGCCAGATGCCAGGCTTCCTCTAGATAACCAGGTCTGGTTTTTTGACACTAGTTAAATTCCCTATTAACCGATCAGGACCACTGCCAGTGCCAGTCTTCCCTCTTAGCAATCCCTGTCTGGTTTAACACGAGTAAATTCCCTATTAACCCTATCAGCACTGCCAGTGCCAGGCTTCCCTCTCTATAACCCCTGTCTGGTTTAACACCAGTTAAATTCCCTTATTAACCCTATCGACTGCCAGTGCCAGGCTTCCCTCTCATAACCCTGTCTGTTTAACACTAGTTTAAACTCCTATTAACCCTATAGCACTGCCAGTGCCAGGCTTCCATCTCTTATAACCCTGTCTGGTTTAAACACCAGTTTAAATTCCCTATTAACCTATCAGCATGCCAGTGCCAGGCTTCCCTCTCTATAACCCTGTCTGGTTTAACACTAGTTAAATCCCTATTAACCCTATCAGCACTGCCAGTGCCAGGCTTCCCTTCTCCTATAATCCCCTGTCTGGTTTAACACTGTTAAATTCCCTCTTAACCCTATAAGCACTGCCAGGCTGACATGGTGATGGCATGGTGCCACGTGAAGAGTAGAAATCACAGCATCTGGGCATCCCCATCCTTTTCTATTGGTGACCTTGTGCTAACATGTTAATATGTTATGATTAGGGATTGACCTGAACAGGTCTAGAAATTCTAACATTTCACCCTTATTAGTACATCGCTGCTATATTATATTCTGTGTGCTGAATTCCTAACACAGAATCTTCCAATGTACATTCCATGGTGCTAAAACTACGTCATGAAACCCCAAATTCCAAGGGTATTCAAAGTCTCAATACTTCACTGACCCCCAAATACCAAGGGTATCAAGTCTAAATACTCACTGCACCCAATGCCCAAGGGTATCAAAGTCTCAATAATACGAACCCCCATCACAAGGGTATCAAAGTCTCAATACTCCACGAACCCCCATCACAGGGATAAAGTCTCAATACTCACTGAACCCTATCCCAAGGGTATCAAAGTCTCAATACTCACGAACCAATCACTAAGGAGTATCCAAGTCTCAATACTCACTGAACCCAATCCCAAGGATAGAAAGTCTCAATACTCACTGACCCCCATCCCAAGGGTATCAAAGTACTCACTACTCCACTGAACCCTCATCCAAGGGTATCAAAGTCTCAATACTACACTGAACAATCATCCCAAGGGTATTCAAAGTCTTCAATACTCAATGAACCTCCCATCCCAAAGAGTTTCAAAGTCTCAATACTCACTGCACCCCCATCCCACGGGTATCAAAGTCTCAATATCAGTGAACACTATCCAAGGGTATCAAAGTCTTCAATTCTCACTGACCCTCATCCCAAGGGTATCAAAAGTCTCAATTACTCCTGACACTCATCACAAGGGTACAAAGGTCTCAAATCATGAACCCCCCCATCCCAAATTGCAAAGTCTCAATACTCACTGAAAACCCCACCGAAGGGTATCAAATGTCTCAATAACAGTGATAACACTCATACCAAGGGGATCCGTCAAATGTTCAATACTCACGGAACCCCCATCCAAAGGGTATCAAAGTCTCAATACTCACTGAAACCCCATCCCAGGGTAAAAAGTCTCAATAATCATGTAACCCCCCCAATCCCAAGGGTATTCAAAGTTCAATACTCACTGAACTCCTTAAGCCCAGGGTATCAATGTCTCAATACTAACGAACCCATCCCCAGGGTATCAAAGTCTCAATACTCACTGAACCCTATCCAGAGGGTATCAAAGTCTCAATCCCTGAAACCCCATCCCAAGGGTATCAACGTCTCAATAATCACGGAACCCATCCAAGGGTATCAAATGTATCAATACTCCACTGAACCTATCCAAGGGTATCAAAGTCTCAATACTCACTGATACCCCCCCAAGGGTAGCAAGTCTCAATACTCAATGAACCCCCCTCCCAAACGGGTATAACACAACCCGATGTCTAACCCCCAACCAATTCTAACTGACACCCCAATCCCAAGAAGTTCAAATATCAATACTCATGAACCCCCCCCCCCATCCACAAGGGTATCAAAGTCTCAATACTCCCGTGAACATCCATCCAAGTGTATCAAAGTCTCAATTATCCATGAACCCCCATTCCCTAAGGGTCCCAAAGTTCCAATCTCACTGAACCCCTATCACAAGGGTATCCAAAGTCTCAATACTCACTGAACCCCTATGCCAAGGGTATCAAAGTCTCAATACTCACTGACCCCTATATTCCAAGGGTATCAACGTCCTCAATAATCACTGAACCCTATCCCAAGGGTAATCAAAGTCTCAATACTACTGAAACCCTCATCCCAAGGGTAGCAAAGTCTCAATACTCACTGAACCCCTATACCCAGGGGGATCAAAGTCTCAATACTCACTGAAACCCCATCCCAAGGGTATCAAAGTCTAATAGCATATGAGCCATCCCAAGGGGTCTCAACGTCTCAAACTCACTGAACACTTCTCCCAAGGGTATCAAAGTCTCAATACTCACGACCCCTATCCAAGGGTATTAACGTCTCATACTCACTGAACCCCCATCAAGGGTATCAAAAGTCTCAATACTCACTGAAAACCCCCATCCCAAGGGTATCAAGGTCTCACATACGCACTGAACCCCCAATCCCAAGGGTATCAAAGTCTCATACTCACAAACCCCTCCCAGGGTACAAAGTCTCAATACTCACTGAACCCCCATTCCCAAGAGGGTATCACAGTTCAAGATCCACTGCAACACTCATCCCATAGGGTATCAAAAGGCTCAAGACTCAATGAACACCATCCCTAAGGGTATCAAGTCTCGATATCACCGGAACCCCCAACCCAGGTTTAAAGTCTCAATACTCACTTGAAACCCCATTCCAAGGGTTACAAGTCTCAAACTCACTGAACCCCCATCCAAGGGATAATCAAAGTATCAATACTCATGAACCCCTTATGTCCAAGGGTATCACAGTCTCAATACTCACTCTGAACCTCATCCCAAGGGGTATCAAAGTCTCAATACTAACTGAACCCCATACACAAAGGTATCAAGTCTCAAGACTCACTGAACCCCCATCACCAAAAGTATAAAGGTCTCATACTCACTGAACCCCCATCCAAGGGTATCAAAAGTCTCATACTCACTGACCCCCATCCCAAGGGTATCAAAGTATCCCATACTCACCTGAAGCCGCACCAAGGGGTATCAAGGTCTCAATAATCACTGAAACCCCTCTATCCAAGGGGATATCAAAGTCTCAATAATCACTGAACCCACATCCCAAGTGTATCAAAGTCTCAATACTCACTGAAACGCCATCCAAGTGATCAAAGGAACTCACACTCCACGGGACCCCATCCCAAGGGTTTCAAGTCTCAATACTCACTGAACCCCAAATCCCCAAGGGTATCAAAGTCTCAATACTCACTGAAACCCCATCCTAAGGGTATCAAAGTCTACACTACTCACGGAACCCCCAACCCAGGGTATCAAATATCACGACTCACTGAACCCCTATCCCAAGGTATCACAAAGTCTCATACTCATGAACCCCTCCTCCCAAGGATCAAAGTCTCAATTAATCACTGAAACGCCATCCCAAGGGTAATCAAAGTCTCAAACTCACTGAACCCCATCCCCAAGCGTTTCAAAGTTCAAGAATCACTGTAACACCATCCCAAGGGTATCAAAGTTCAATTACTCACTGAACCCACCCCCAAGGGTATCAAAGTCTCAAACTCACTGAACCCCCATCCCAAAGGGGATCAAAGTCTCAATACCTCACGTGAACCCCCATCCCAAAGGGTATCAAGAGTCTCGTACTCACTGAAACCACATCCAAGAGGTTTCAAAGTCTCAATACTCACTGAACCCCATCCCAAGGGTATTCAAAGTTCAAACTCACGAACCCCCATCCCAAGGGTATTCAAAGTTCTCAATATCACTCGAACGCCCATCCCAAGGGTTAGCAAAGTCTCAATACTCACTGTGAACCCCCCTCCCAAGGGTACAAAGGTCTCATACTCCACTGACATCATTCCAAGGTATCCAAAGTCTCATATACTCACTGAACCCCAATCCCAAGAGTTGTCAAAGTCTCAATACTCAATGAACCCCCATCCCAAGGTATAAGTTCTCCAAACTCACTGAACACTCATCCAAGGTATTAAAGTCTCAATGGTCACTGAAAACCCCATCCCAAGGATTTTCAAAGTTCTCATACTCACTGAACCCACTACTCACAAGGGTATCAAAGTCTCAATACTAAGGAACCCCATCCCACGGGTATCAAGTCTCAATACTCATGAACCACCCATCCCAAGGGATTATCAAAGTCTTCAATACTCACTGAACCCCTTGTCCCCAAGTGGGTATCAAAGGGGGGGTCTCATACTCACGAACACTATCCAAAGGGTATCTTCAAAGTGCTAATACTCAATGAACCCCCAATCCCAAGATTTCAGTCTCAATTACTCACTGAATGCCCATCCCCAAGGGTATCAAAGTCCAAAACTCCCTGACCCCATCCCAGAGTTTCAAAGTTCTTAATACTCATCTGAATGCCCATCCAAGGGTATCAAAGTCTCAATAATCATGAACCCCCATCCCCCTAAGGGTATCAAAGTCTCTTACTCCACGAACCCCCACCCCATCCCAAGAGTTCCAAAGTATCAATACTCATGTCTGAACCCCCAATGCCCAAGAGTGTCAAAGTCTCATTACTCATGAACACCCCATCCCACGGGTATCAAAGTCTCAATACTCACTGAACCCCATCCCAAGGGTATCAAAGTCCAGTACTCACTGAAACCCCCCTCCAAGAGTTTCAAAGTTCTCAATAATCACTGTGGAACCCCCCATCCCAAGGGTATCAAAGTCTCAATATCACGACCCATCCCAAGGTATCAAAGTCTCACTAACTCCACTGAACGCCATCCAAGGTATCAAAGTCTCACACACTCATGAACCCCCATCCCAGGGTATCAAAGTCCAATTACTCACTGAACCCCCATGCAAAAAGAGTTTCAAAAGTCTCAATACTCTCACTTGAACCCCCCCCACGAGTTTTCAAAGTCTCAAGACTCCACTGAACCCCCATCTCAAGGGTTATCAAAAGTCTCATTATCACTGACCCCCATCCCAATGGTATCAAAGTCTCATTACTCAATGACCCCACCCAAGGGTATCAAAGTCTCAATACTACAATGAACCCCCATCCCCAAGAGTTTCAAAGTCTCAATACCACTGAACCCACAATCCCAAGGGTATCAAAAGTCTCAAGACGCACTGAAACCCCATCCCAAGGTTCAAAGTTACAATACTAACTGAACCCCATCCCAGGGATCAAAGTTCAATATCACTGAACCCCACCAAGGGTATCAAAGTCTCAATACTCTACTGACCGCCTCATCCCAATGGGTATCAAAGTCTCAATAATCATGAAGCATATACCAAGGGTATTCAAAGTCTCATAGAATTATTCTGTGAAGAAGACAATTGTCTTTCCACAAATGACACCAAAAAACACGTTGGGGGAAACTTCCCCCTTTATCAGGGCTACACTGATCACCTCAAACATCCCAATAATTAAACAGTTTGGGGGTGCGGGGTTTTCTAGTAAATATTATGTTCTCGTGTATTATTGTTGGTTTCCTGATGCATAATAATTTGATATTGTCCATGAACCCTTTAGCTACTTTATTTACTGTGCAAAGGATAATTCAATATATTACAAATGAATAACCAACGTGGGTTATTGTATTCGAGAAAGAACAACAAATTGCAATTAACCATCACTCCTTTATAGGTACATTTACAAAAAAAAAAACCACATTACCCTCCAACCTTATAGGGACACGTATAGATAGAAACATCATACCTCCAACCTCACCCTTTAATAGGGAACACGTTATAGAACCCCATACCCTCCAACCTCACATCTGGAATAGGGGACACGTATATAGATATAGAAAACAATACCCTCCAACATCACCTCTTAATATGAGAACGATAGGAAACACCTACCTCCAAACCTCACATCTTTAATAGGGACAGTATAGAAACAACATACCTCCAACCTCACTCTTATAGGGACACGTTATAGGCAAACACCATACCTCAACCTCACTCTTAATAGGGGACACTAGAGATAACATCATTACCCTCCACCTCACCTCTCTTTAAATAGGGACACGTATGAGAACACATCACCCTCCACTTAATAGGGACCACGTATAGAACAATACCTCCAACCGACCTCTTTCATAGGGAACGTATAGAAAAACACATACTCCAAACCTGTAAAGGAAACGTAGAGAAACAACATCCCTCAACCTCACCTCTTAATAGGGACACGTTCTATAGAACACATACCACTCCAACCTTTAATAGCGGACACGTATAGAAACACATACACCTCACCTCACCTATTAATAGGGACACGTATAGAAACAATACCCTCCAACCTCACCTATTTATAGGGACACGTATAAAAAAACATTACCCTCCATACCTAACCTCTTGAAAAGGGACACGTTAGACACACAACCCTACAACTAACCTCTGTAATAGGGACACGTATTAGAAACAATAACCCTCCAACCTCACCTCTTAATAGGGACAGTTATAGAAACACATACTTCCAACTCACCTCTTTAATAGGGACAGTTATAGAAACAATACCCCCAACAGTACATTTACTCTTTAATAGGGACACGTATAGAAAAACGACCTCCAACTCACTCTTTAATAGGGGACCACACATATAGAAACAACCATCACCTCCAACCTACTCATCTTTTAAATGGGACACGTATAGAAAACATACCTTCCACCTTCCTCTTTTAATAGGGAAGTATAGAAAACACATACCTCCAACATTAACATTACCTTTAATAGGGACACGTATAGAAAACATAACGCAACATCACATCTTTATAGGGAACACGTATAAAAACACATACCCTCCAACATTACCTCTTGATCGGGGACACGTATAGAAAACGAAATTACCCTCCAACATTACACACCGTTATAGTTACACTTATAGAAACACATACCTCCAAACATTACCCCTCATAGCGTTACACTATATGAACACATACCCTCCAAATTCCCCTTTAATAGTTACACTTCAATAGAACACATACCTCCAACATTAACTCTTAATAGGGACTGTATACAAACAATACCTCCAACATTCCCCTTTAATAGTACCCTATTTATGGAACCATACCGTTCCAACCTCACCTCTCTAAGAGGGACAGTATAGAAACACATACCCTCCACCCACCTCTTAATAGGGACACGTGATAGAAAACACATACCCTACAAACCTCACCTCTGTAAAAGGGACACGTTTGAAAAACACATACCTCCAACCTCCCCTCTGTAATAGGACCCGTATAGTAAACACATAACCTCCCACATTACCTCTTTAATAGGGACAACATGTTATAGAACCATACCTCCACATTCCCCCCTTTTAATAGTTGACACTTATAAGAAACAATACCCTCCAACATTGCCTCTTTAATAGGACACAGTATAGAAACACATACCCTTCAACATACCCTTAATAGTACTCTATATAGAAATGCATACCATCCAACATGACCCTTAATAGTTCCACTTTTAGCACCCATTTACCCGCCAACATTACCCCTGAATAGTTACATTATAGAAACACATACCCTCAACATTACCTCTAATAGGGACTCGTATGACTCAAACACATTACCCTCCCCATTCCCCTTAATAGGACCCTTATAGAAACACTACCCTCCAAAACATTCCCCCTTAATAGACCCGTATATAGAAACACATACCTCAAAATTCCCCCTTAATAGTTACACTTATGAGAAACACATTACCCCCAACATTCCCCCATTTAATAGTTACACTTATAGAAGAAAACACATACCCTCCAACATTCCACCTTTAATAGGTACACTCATAGAAAACACATACCTCAACATTCCCCCTTTAAAGTTACACTATAGATACACATGACCCCCAACTTCCCCCTTTAATGTAGTTAAATGATAGATCAATACCCTCCAACATACCGTAATAGGTACATTATATAGGAACCACATACCCTCCCAAACATTACCCCTTAATAGGTACAAGATAGATAAAACATACCCTCCAACATTACCCCTTTAATAGTTCCTTATAGAAAACACTCCCTCCACATTCCCCTTTAATATACACTTATTAAGAAACACAGAACCTTCAAATTACCCCCGCTTAATAGTTACATTATAGAAACCCCACATACCTCCCAAAAATCCCCCTTTAAAGCTACACATTATGAAAACAAATACCTCTCACACATTCCCCTTACTAGGTACACTATATAAACACATACCCTCAACATTCCCTCTTAATAGTTACACTTATAGAAACACTACCCTCCACATTACCCCTTTAATGTTACACTTATAGACTAGACAGACACTCCAACATTCCCCTTTAATAGGTTCCACGATTAAGAAATACACCATCCTCCAACAGTACCCTTTAAAAATAGTTTACAAACTTAGAGGAAAACACATACCTCCAACATCCCCTTTAATAGTTACACTTATAGAAAACATACCGCCAACATTACCCTTCATCGTTACACTTATAGAACAATACCATCCACATTCCCCCCTTGAAGCTAGTACTATAGAAACACATACCCTACAACATTTCCCTTTAATAGTTAAACTTATAGAAAACACATTGACCGTCCAACATTCCCTCTTAATAGTTACACTTTATAGAAACAATACCTGCAACCATCCCCCTTTAATAGTTACCCTTATAGAAACACATACCCTCCAACCCAAAAAAAAAATTTTACCTCTTTAATGGGACACGTTATAGAGACATACCTCCAACATTACCCGTTATAGTTAACTTATGAATACACCTTACCTCCAAATCCCCCCTTTAATAGTTACATTATAGAAACACATACCCTCCAACAGTACCTCTTGAATAGGGACACGTATAGAAACAAATACCTCCACCATTCCCCCTTTAATAGTGACACTCTATAATACCATACCTCAACCATTCCACCCTTTTAATAGTTACACTTATAGAAACACATACCTCCACATTAACCTCTTAATAGGGACAGTATAGAAACACCTACCTCAACATGCCTACTTCAATAGTTACACTTTTAGAAAACACAATACCCCCAACATTACCCTTTAATCGTTACACGTATTAGAAACACATACCCTCCAACATTCCCCCTATAATAGATACACTTATAGAAACACATGTGCCCGTCACATTCCCCTTAAAGTTACACTTATAGAAACACCTACCCTCCAACGATCCCCCTTTAAAGGTACACTTTATAGAAACACAGACTCCGACCAACATCGCCATTTACTAAGTTAACTTACACTTATAGAAACCATACCCTTCACATTCCCCTTAATATTTACACATTATAGACAAACACTAAATAAACATTACCCGGTCATGTTAAATTAGAGACAACACATGCCTCCTAATGCCCGTTATAATAGATACCCCTTATAGAAACACATGCCCTCCAACATTCCCCCTTTAATAGCTTACAATTATAGAAACACATACCGCTCCAATATCCCCTTGAATGTTAACTTTATAGAACACATGACCCTCCAAACATTCCCCTGAATAGTTACACTTATAGAAACACCTACCGCCAACTTCCCCCTTTTAATAGTTACACTTATAGAAACACATACCCTCAACAGTACCCTGAATAGTTACACTTATGAAACAACTACCATACACATTACCCTTTCATTGTTTACATATAGAAAACACAACTCAACATTCCCCCTGATCATAGATCCAATTATAGAAACATTACCCTCAAAACATACCCCCTTTAATTAGTAAAACTTTAGATACAATACCCTCCAACATTCCCCCTTTGATAGTTACACTTATAGAACACATACCCTCCAACATTACCTCTTGAATAGGGACATGATAGAAGCAACATACCCTCCAAACATTACCTCTTAATAGGACACGTATGAAAACACTAACCCTGCCCACATTGAACCCTTTAATAGTACACTTATAATACATACCCGCCAACTTCCCCCTTTAATAGTTACACGATAGAAACACACTCCTCCAACTGTCCCCCTTTATTAGATACCCTTTATAGAAACAATACCCTCAAACCAAACCCTCGTTAAAGGGACAGTTATTAGAAAGCACATACCTCCAACATTACCCTTTAATAGTGACACGTAAGATACACAACCCTCCAACATTCCCCCTCTTATAGTTACACTTATAGAAACAAAATACCCTCAACATTACCTCTTTAATAGGGACATGTATGAGTAAAAATCTACCCTCCAACATCCCCTCATAGTTTACACTTTTTAGAACCACTACCTCCAACATTACCCTTTAATAGTTAACATTATAGAAACCACATTACCTCAACATCCCCCTGATAATAGATACAGTATAGAAACACATGGCCCTCCAACATTCCCCTTAATAGTTAAACTTATAGAAACACATTACCCCTCCAAACTATCCCCCTTAATAGTTACACTTATAGAAACACATACCTTCCAACATTCCCCCTTTAATAGTTCACACTTATAGAAAACACATACCCTCCCAAAATTCCCCCTTTAATAGTTACACTTATAGAAATAAACATACCATACAACATGACCTTCATGGTTACATTATAGAAACACATACACTCCTAAATTCCCCCTTATAATAGATACACTATAGAAACACATGCTCCAACATTCCACCCCGTTAATAGTTACACTTCTAGAAAACAAATACCCTCCAACTATCCCCTTTAATAGTTACACTTATAGAAAACACATACCCTCCAACATTCCCCCTTTAATAGTTTACCACTTATAGAAACACATACCTCCACATGCCCCGTAAAGTTTACCACTATAGAAAAACACATACCCTCAACATTACCCTTTAATAGTTAACTTATAGAAACACTACCATAAACATTACCCTTCCATTGTACACTTATAGCAACACATACCCTCCAACATTCCCCCTTAGAATAGATACCTGATAGAAAACACATGCCCTCCAAAATTTACTCTTTAAATGTTACACTTATAGAGAAAACACATCCCTCCAAACATTCCCCCTTATAATAGATACACTTATAGAAGCACATACTCTGAAAATTGCCCCTTTATTTGTTACACGTATAGAAACACATACCCTCCAACATTGTGCCCATTATATAGATAACTGATAGAACACATAACCTCCAATAGTCCCCTTTAATTGTTGACACTAGAAAACAAATATCTCCACATTCTCCCTTAATAGTTACCACTTATAGAAAAACACATCCATTCCAAATTCCCCTGAGAATTATATTTACACTTATAGAAACACATACCCTCCAACATGCCCTCGTAATAGTTACACTTATAGAAACACAGATACCAACATTACTCTTAATAGTTACACTTGATAGGAAACACAGACCTCCAACATTCCCTTAATCGTTAAACTTATAGAAACATATACCCTTCACCCTTCCCCCTTATAATGTACACCTTATAGAAAACACATTACCCTCCCCATTCCCCCTTTAATAGGTTACACGTATAGAAACACATACTCCAACATGCCCTTTATAGTTACTACTGTAGTAGAAAAACACTACCCTCCAAAATTCCCCTTTAATAGTTACACTTATAGAAACACAACCCTCCACCTTCCCCTTTATAGTACACTTATCGAAACAAATACCCGCCAACATCCCCTTTAATGTTACATATAGAAACAAATACCCTCACATTCCCCCTTTAATAGTTACACTCTATAGAAAGAAAAAATACCTCATCAAACCATTCCCCTTAAAGATAACACTTATAGAAAACAACATACCCTAGCCAACATTCCCCTTTAATAGTTACACTTATAGAAACACATACCCTCCCAAACATTACCTCGTTAATGAGTTACAACTTATAGAAAACACATACCTCAACATTCCCTTTTAATAGTTACACTTATGAGAAACACATACCCTCCAACATTCAACTTTAATAGTACACTTATTTCAAACACATTACCCTCCAAACAGTCACCCCTTATAGTTACACTGTAGAATGAGAACACATACCCTCCAACATTCCCCTTATAGTTACAATGATAGAGACACATACCCTCCACATTCCCTACTAGTTTACACTTATAGATACACATTACCCTCCAAATTCCCTCTTTAATTCGTTACACTTATAGAAACACATACCTACAACATTACCCCTTTAATAGTTAAACTTATAGACACCAACATACCCTAAACATCCCCTTAATAGTACACTTATAGAAACAAAAAAACCTCCAAACATTACCTCTTTAATAGTTACATATAGAAACACATACCCTCATCAAATTTCCCCTTTAATACTAACACTTTATATATAAAAACCCTCCAACATTACCCTGAATTAGTGTAAACTTATAGAACCACATACGTCCAAACATTACCATTAATAGTGCGATTATAGATACACATACCTCCAACATTCACCCCCTTAATAAGTTTGCAATTGATAGAAAAACAATAACCCTCCAACATTACCGCTTTAATAGTTACACTTATAGATACACCCAAACCCTCCAACACCCCTTTAATAGTACACTATAGATACCACTAATGGAGCTAAAGCTCCACACCAGATTTATTAAAATGAAATAGAGCATTCGTTATAACAAATAGGTACCTCCACTGCCTCATGTATTATAAAAGCATTGCCCCAAACAATCTAAAATTAAAACACATATTTTTATTCCCAGCCGATGTGCCCATTACCATGAAGCAAAACTGGAAGCATTGCTCGACGCATCCCCGCGAAACAACTAAAAAGGTGGCAGGTTTAAAAAAAAAAAAAACCTCCTTCCGCAAACACTGTATTCAGCACCAGTTGCCACAAATCAGGAATCAGTGTTAAGTCAGCCCTCCAGGTCTACCAATAAGTGTTAAGTCATCCCTCCAGTCCACCAGTCAGTGTGTAGTAAGCACCACCCCAGCTCCACAAAGCCCACACTAGGTTCATGATGAAGGCACGCCCCACTTACCGTGCTGCCACCTGTTGGAAGGCGCATTAAAAGTTGTTTCAGGTGTCAAAAAACCCTAGGAGACACCCCTGATTCCGCTTCCCTACAAAAATGGACTGGGGCATGAAAGTATTAATTTAGATCTCTTTCATACATAAACATACTTCTCTTTTTTTGATGTGCTAGGACATGTCACATGTTTAAAATGCATAGCATTGTATGATTAGACATTACCATTCCTGTCAGCAGCACATCAAGACCCTAGCGCACAGGGAGTGTGGTTTAACCCTCCCTATTAAAATAGGAAATGATTAAATATGTATATTTTGTCTATCCCTATATAGTCAGTGCTATACTTTATAGACATAAATGGTTAATAGTGAGCTAGAATTCACACATACAGATACTACTTTCCTAATGTAATGTCCTATACCCCTACATCTGAAATCTTAACGCAATCCTATGAGGGGAAATATAGTTTATACAAATAAAGGATATAGGAGTTAAGTAACAAAGGAATCTGCAAGCACTCCACCGATATTCAATAGCCTGCTGGCAAGAGTAAAGGAGATCCCGTTATTCTCCCACCTCAACAGTCCCGGAGAATATCCGATCTTCATACAAATGATGTTTTATTTTAACCTTCCAATTAAACAGGCTAATGGCAAGTCTTTCGAGGTCTCATTCAAAGCCTCAAAAGTGAGAGACCACTCCCTATTACTTCGACGCATATACAGGATATGACAGTCATGCCAATTAGACACAGTATAAAGACATGCATGTTGGTACGTGCAGTGTACTAATATACATATCCAGCCACTTCATACTTTATAAGGAGAGGGTGGGTGCTTCACTCTAGTAAAACTTTCATTGGGCGATTATTTGGACGAGGTCAAACACCCAACGCAGCTTTAACCACCAAGGAGAAACGGCTGATCCATGGCAAGATCATATAACATTAAAAACAATCTAGTCTCGACTGGACCCCTTAGGCATAGGGGTCCCACATGGGAACAACACATCCTTGATTTCCGATGCAGGGATGAATTCCAAGGCGTGTACCTAATATCATAATGTTATGTACTGTGCTAAGGACGATGTTATTGAGGATACGTAATGAAGCCACCATTCTTATATATAAATATAGACGTTATATAGACCCATGGCTTTTATCAGGGGGAGCCCGTGCCGTTCACGTGACACAGCGTTAATGGCATTGCCAATAAGGACCCCTGGATGCCCAATAACTACACCTTGGAAGTATCAGGGTGAAGCTGGTGGGGTCTGCAGTGATACCCGAAAACGGACCCGGCAGGATTAGGGCTCCTCACCCACCTCCAGTTGTGAAGGGTTCCAGCCATTTTGAAGGTTTCCTTGTTCACATCAGTAAATGGCAATTGTCCCAATGTGTCTTTCTGTCTAAGCCTGGCGGACGTGTGGCACCATTATGCAAGGATTCGCCTGCCCTGTCGGTCCCCCAAGCCAAGTGCGATCCAGTAATTGCCCTGTTATGTGGGTTCCAGGATAACCCAATCATCCGCATTCCTGCCAATACCCAGTCCCTGTGTCTGGGACAATTTTCAAAACTTAATCATCTGGAAATAGAGGCGGGAAGGGAGCTCGGCCCTGACGGCAAACAGCGAGACGCTATGTGAGATCGGCCTGTTAATGTTCCCTTAGTGGACGTGAGGAGGAAAACGGGGAAGGTGAAGGAGGAACGGGGAAAATCCCCAGGGCCCCCACCGGCTTGTAGGATGGAAGAGGCTGCCCTTCCTGGTCCCTTTGAAGTTACGGCCATGGTCAATGCGGATCAATAGATATGGGTGTGGGGTTTTGAAGGAAGGAAGAGAGCGGTGTTTGCTGAAGGAGCGATGAGAGATGTGAGGAGCAATATCAAGAAACAATGCAGAAGAGGATCTGCCTGCAGCCAAACACTGAGGCTCAAGGGGCCCTTCCATTTATGTCCCATGGATCTCCGGAAGTACGGACGTGGACAATATCCCCATGGGGTTAAAACTAGACCAGTAATTTCCATTCTACAGACAGACAAAACAGGCACCCGGGACGGTGTCAACAAGACTAGGGATTCACCGTGTCCCTCAGCAGACCATAATGGGGTCTCCGTCCCTGGCCGATGGGAGTGCGTCCCTGCCATTCATTTAACCTAGGTACATTGTAGGACGTGGAATAGTTCTTGTCCAATAGTCATTTCTATTTATTTATAATTATTTTACCCATTCGCTCAGGCACTTGCCACGAAGGCTACAATTAATCACTGTCGTCACATACAACTATCAGAGGTCTTATGATTGTGGTGGGAACGGAGGAGTGCCGGAGGAAACCCACGTACACGGGGAGAACATACAAACTCCTTGCAGATGTGTACAAGGGTGGAATCGAACTACAGGACCTCGCGCGCCAAGGGATCAGTGCTAAACACTGAGTCCAACGTAATCATCATCATTGTTCCAATTCTATAAGCCAAGTATACACCATGGCTACTGGAGTTCACAAAAGGCAATAACACACACTTTTCAAAAGTCTTAATTAGGAAAGCCTCGTTAAAAGCAAATGAAACCCCAGAAGGAAGATTTAAAGACTAACATTGTATCTTCCTATTCCAGTTCTGTAAATGTAAAAATAACCAGGGACATGAACAGGGAAGGATTCCAGAGTTGAACTTATTAAAAAATGGATTAGAATCCAAGTTAAAGTCTCCTCTACGGAGACATAGTTGGAGATGGTCTGAATGAATGGATTTGTAGTCCGTCTGTGGGACCGGAAACTGGGATAGTGTCAGCGGAATTATGGGAACTGGAGGAAAGACCAGTACATAAATCCGTCGTCACTTATTACAAAAACACAGGTCTAAAGTCCTAACATCAAAGTTCAAGGCTAATGGCCCGAGATGAGTTGTGATTTGAGACCACTTTGCTTGTCGTAGAAAGAAAATAAAATGGCGGGCCCTGATCAGAACAGGAGAGGAGTGCTTGACAGACCAGGAAAACAGGGGGCAACAGAGCAGGGGCCGAGAAGCGCAGGCCACACGTGACAGGAAAGAGATAATGGGGTATTGTGACCCCGCATCCCCACAGTTACTGTTATGACTGGAGACATACAAACACTCAACAGCAAATTCAATAAACACAACATAATCTTCCATGTTTACCAAGACGAGACCCTACAGTCCCCACACCTATTGTGCACACGCAAAAACAGACAACGTATTGTATGCAATCTAATGTAACCAAGGTATCACTACCTACTGTGGGAAATGAGCAGAAACTAAAAAATAAGGGGGGATAGAAGGCCAGGCTATGTATATAGAGTTTAGTATGTTATAACTAAATAATTAAGGGGATAGAAAGGCCATGGCTATGTATATAGATTCGATATGTATAACTGAAATAAATAAGGGGATAGAAAGGCCATGGCTTGTATATAGATTAGAATGTTATAACTAAATAAATAAGGGGGATAGCAGGCCATGGCTATGTATAGAGATAGATATTTGAGAAATAAATTAATAGTGAGGGAATAGCGGACCATGCTATGCAGACAGATTAGACATATTAAACTAATTAATTAGGAGACCCTCGATCTGTTATAACTAAATTAATAAGGGGGATGAGAAGAAGCTTGAGCTAGGTAGATAGATTAGATTCTATTATAACAGGGGTTTTCTTTCCACTAACGCATGGTTTATCGGGAATTCTACCCTCTGTAGGTCTGATTGGAATTCATGGACCCATAGGATCCTGTTAGGAAAGGACAAGGGAAGAGCAAGAAGAATTCCGAGGTAAATCGAAGTCAACAAAGGTCATGGCAGTGGTAGGTCACTACCTGTTTACTGTATATGCATTCCTTCATGAACTTCGTACCCTAGTTCCCTACCTGCGTTACGTATATGCATTCCCTTCATTAACTAGTACATAGGCCCATACCTTCTACTGTATGAGCCCATTCCTTATAACTTTCAGTACCCTAGTCCCTACCGTCGTAATGTGATAATGCCATTCCCTTCATAACTTAGGACCCTAGGTACAACTGTCTTAACTGAATGCCTTCCCTTCATTAAACTTAGTACCCTAGGGTCCCTACCTGGTCTTACTGTATATGCACAATCTCTTCATTAAACTTAGTACCCTAGGTCCCTACCGGTACTACTGTATATGCCATCAATTCATAACTTAGTACCCAGGTCCCTACTGTTTACTGTATATGTTCATTGCCATTCATGGAACTTAGTTTACCCTAGGTCCCTACCTGTCTTTACTGTATATGCCATCCTTCATTAAAGTTAGTACCCAGTGTTCCCACCCTGTCTACGATATGTCATTCTCATTCATGAAATAGTACCCTAGGTCCCTACATGTCTTAATGTATATGCCGTCATTCATGAATTGTACCTAGTCCTACGTCTTACTGTATATGTTCATCCAGTCATTAACTTAGTACCCTAGGTCCCTACCTGTCTTACTGTATATGCCATTCGCTTTCTTAACTTAGTACCCTAGGTCCTAACTGTCTTATGTATATGCCATTCCCTTCGTTAACTTAGTACCTAGGTCCCTTTACCTGTCTTTCCTGATATATGCATCCGTCAATGATCCTTTAACTTAGTACCTAGATCCCCTACCTGTTTACTGTAAATGCCATTCCCTCATTAACTTAGTACCCTCGGTCCCTACTGTCTTACTGTATTATGCCATTCCCCTTCGTAACTAGTACATAGGTCCCTACTGTCTTATTGTATAGCCATTCCCTTCATTAACTTTAGTACCCTAGGATCCCTACCTGTCGTAGTAATGCCATTCCTTTCTTAATTAGTACCTAGGTCCCTACCTGCTACTGTTACATGCCATTCCCTCATTAAACTTGTTACCTAGGTCCCTACCATGTCTACTGTATATGCCATTCCTTCATTACAACTTAGTTACCCTTAGGTCCCTACCTGTGATTACTTGTATATGTTTCATCCATTCATAAATTAGACCCTAGGTCCTACCGGTCTACTGTAATTCATTCCATTCATTAACTAGACCTAGGTCCCTACCTGTCTTACTGTATATGTCATGCCATATTAACTTAGTACCCTATGGTCCCTACCGGTCTTACTTGTATATGTAAGTCCATTATAAAATTAGTTACCTAGGTTCCATACCGTTCGGAGGTATATGCCATTCCAGTTAATTAACTTAGTACCTAGGTCCCTACCCGTGTTTACTGATATGTCATTCCATCATTAACTTAGTCCCCTAGGTCCCGACGGTCGTACTGTATAGGCATTTCCTTCATAACTTAGTACCTAGGTCCCTACCGGTCTGTTCGGATATGCATCCATTTTCATTAACTTCGTGCCCCTAGGGCCCTCATCTGTCTTACTGTAGATGCCAGTCCCTCATTAATTAGTACCCTAGATCCCTACCGTCTATTATATGCCAATTCCATATTAACTTAGTACCCTAGTTCCTACCTATCTTACGTATTAGCCATTCTTCGTTAACTAGTTACCCTAGGTCCCTACCGGTCTTACTTCAATATCGTCATTCCCGTCATTACCTAGTACCCGAGGGTCTACTGTCTTACTGTATATTGCCATTCCCGTCATTAACTTAGACTAGATCCTTACATGTCTTACTGTATATGCCAGTCCCTTCATTAAATTAGTACCCTAGGTCCCTTACGGTCTTACTTGGATATGCCATCCCTTCATTAAATATACCTAGATCCCTACCTGTCGTATGTATATTGCCATTCCTCAGGAACTTAGTACACTAGTTCCCTACCTGTCTTACGGTAATGCCATTCATTGCATTAAGTTAGTACCCTAGTCCCTTACCGTCTTACTGTATATGCCATTACCTCATTAGACTTAGTTACCCTAGGTCCCTACGGTGTTAAGTTATATGCATTCCCTTCATGTACTGTAGTTACCCGAGGTCCCTACGAGTCGTACTGTTATATGCATTCCCTCATTAACTTAGTACCCTATGCCCCGAAATGTCTTGACTGATAGGACGGTTCCCCTTCATGAAATTAGTACCCTAGTTCCCGATCGTCTTACTGTATATGCCAGTCCCCTTCATTAACTTAGACCCTAGTTCCCGACTGGTCTTTCGTAGAGGCCATTGCACTTCATAACTTTAGTACCCTAGGGCCCGACCTGTCTTACTGTATATGCCATCCCTTCATAACCTAGTACCCTAGGTCCTACCGGTCTTACGTATATGGCATTCCCTCATTAAGCTTAGTTACCCTAGTTCCCTACCTTGTCTTACTGTATATGCCATTCTTCATTTAACTTTTTTTTTTTAGTAACCCCTAGGTTCCATACTGTCGTACTGTATATGCCATTTCCTTATTAAACTTCGTTACCCTAGTTCCCTACCTGTCTTACTGGATATGCACTCTTCATTTTAAACCTTAGTACCTAGTTCCGCTACCTGTCTCTAATGTCATATGCCATTTCTCATTGTAATTAGTACCCTAGTTCCCGACCTGTTTATGTATATTGCCTCCTTCATTTCACTATACCCTAGTTCCCTACCTGTCTTACTGTAATATGCCATTCCCTTCCATTAACTTAGTTACCCTAGGTCGCCTTACGGTCGTATGTGAGATGCCCTCTTCCTGCATTAACTTAGCTCTACCCTAGGTCCCTACCTGTATTAAGGATTATGCAATTTCCGTCTATAACTTCGTACCCTAGGTTCCATACCTGTCTACTGTATATGCCATCTCTTCAGAATTAGTACCCAGTTCCCTACCGTTTACTGTCTATGCATCCCTTCAAACTTAGTACCCTAGTTCCCTACTTGTCTTATGTATATGCCATTCACCTTCATAACTTAAGTAACCTAGGTCCCACCTGTCTTTACGGTATATGGCCATTCCTTCATTAACTTAGGACCCTAGGTTCCCTTACCGGTCTTAATGTATATGCCATTCCCTCATTAATTAGACCCTAGGGCCCCTTCCTGTCTTACTGTATTATGCCCGTTCCTTCATTAAACTGAGTACCATAGTTCCCTAGCTGTCTTATGTATATGCCCCCATCCCATTCATAACTTAGTACCTAGTTCCCCTACATGTCTACGGTATATGCTCATTCTCATTAACTTTAGTACCCTAGGTCCCTACCTGTTTAAGGATTATGCCATTGCCCTCTTAACTTAGTACCCTAGGTACCTAAAGGTCGTACTGTCTATGGCATTCCCTTAATTCACTTAGTACCTAGTCCTACCTGTATTATGTAGAGCCATTCCTTCATTAACTTAGTACCCTAGGTCCCTTACCGGTCTACTTATAGCCATCCCTTTAATTAATTAGTACCCTAGGTCCCACCAGTCTTACTGTATATGCCATTCCCTTTCCTAATTGCGTACCTAGTTACTACCTGTGCCGGAGTATATGCCATCTCTCATTAACTTAGTTACCGAGTCCCTACCTGTCTTACTGTATATGCCATTCCCTTTATATAACTTAGGACACTAGTTCCCCGTACCTGTCTTACTGATATGCCATCCCTTCATATTAGTGACCAGTTCCCTACCTGTCTTACGTATATGCCCTTCCCATCATTAACTTAGTACCCTAGGTCCCTACGGTCGACATGTATATGTCCATTCCTCATTAATTAGTACCCTATGTCCCTACCCTGTTTACTGTATATGCCATTCCCGTCATTATATAGTACCCTAGGTCCCTACCTTGTCTTACTGAGATGCCATGTCCCTTCATAACTTAGTACCCTAGGGCCTACCTGGTCTTATGATATTTTCCATTCCTTCAGGAACTTAGTACCTAGGTCCCTACCTGTCTTACTGATATATGCCATTCCCTTCATTAACTTAGATACCCTAGGTCCCTAAGGTTCGTACTGACAGGCCATTCCCTTCAGTAACGTGAGACCTAGGTCCCTACCTGTCTTACTGTATATGCCATTCCCTTCATTAACTTAGGACCCTAGTTCACTACAGTATTAAGGATGATGCCATTCCTTAAGTAAACTTAGTACCCTAGGTCCCTACCTGTTTACTGATATGCCTCCCTTCATTAAGTTAGTACCCTGAGTGCCCCTACCTGTCTTACTGTATATGCCATTCCCTTCATAACGTAGGTACCCTAGGTCCCTTACCGGTTCTTAATGTATATGCCATTCCCCGTCATTAACTTACATACCTAGGTCCCCTACCTGTCTACTGATATGCCATTCCCTTCATTAAACTTCGAACCATAGTTCCTACTTGTTCTTATGTATCTGCCATTCTCTCTTAGACTAGACTCCTAGTCACTACCTGTACTGTATTATGTTTACCATTTCCCTTCATTAATTAGTACCCCTAGTTCCCTACAGTCTACGTATATGCCATTCCCTTCATTAACTTGACACAGGTCCCCACCTGTCTCTGTATATGCCTTTTCCCTTTCATAATTAGTACCCAGGTCCCTACCGTCTACGTATATGACCATTCCCTTCATTAACGTAGTACCATAGGCCTTCGTATTACTGTATATGCCGTTCCATTCATTCAAAGGAAACGTACCCTAGTTCCCTACATGTCTACTGTAATGCCATTCCCTTCATTAACTTAGTACCCTAGTTCCCTCCTGTCTTACTGTATATGCCATTCCCTTCATTAACTTAGTACCCAAGGTCACTCCTGTATGACTGTATATGCATCCCTTCATTAACTTGTACCTAGGTCCTACGTCTTACTGTTATGCCATCCTTATTAAACTTAGTACCCTAGGCCCTTTCCTGTCTCGGATATGCCGTTCCCTTCATTAATTAGTACACTAGGTCCCTACCTGTCACTGATATGCCATTCCTTGCATTAACTTGTACCATGGTCCTTATCCGTATACGTAAGCCATTCTTAATTAACTTAGTACCCTTAGTTCCCTACGTTCTTTACTTATATGCCAGTCCCTCATTAAGTAGTACCTAGTTCCCTACGCTTCTTACTGTATATGCCCTTCCATGGCATTACGTAGTACCACTAGGTCCCTACCTGTTACTGTAGGATGACCATTCACTCATGAACTTAGTACCCTAGTTCCCATACCTGTCATACGGTATAGCCATCCCTTCATTAACTTAGTACCATAGGTCCCTACCTGTCTTACTGTATATGCCATCCCTGTCATTAAGTTAGACCCCTGAGTCCCTACCTGTCTTACTGTATATGCCATTCCCTTCAGAACTTAGTACCTAGGTCCTCCGGTCTTACGTGTCTATGCCATTCCCTCATTCATACTAGTACCCTAGGGTCCCTACGTCTTTACTGTCTATGCCATCCCTTCATAAATTCGTTTACCCTAGTTCCTAACGTCTTGACTGTATAGGGACATTCTCTGCATTAACTTAGTACCCTAGTTCCCTCCGTCTATGTATATGCCATTCCCTGTCATTAACTTAGTAACTAGTTCCCTACCTGTCTATGATATGCCATTCCCTTCATTAACTGTACCCTAGGTCCCCACCTGTTTATGTATATGCATTCCCGTAATCTAACGTAGTACCCTAGGTCCCACCGGGGCTTACCTGGATATGCCTTCCCTCTTAATTAGTACCCTAGGCCCCGGTACTGTCTACTTATTGCGCCATTCCCTGCATTAACTGAGTTAACCCTAGGTACCCTACTTGTACTTAACTGTATTAGGCCATCCCTTAAGTAACATAGGACCCTAGTCCTACCTTCTACTGATAATTGACATTACATTCTTAACTTAGCGACCCGAGGTCCTACCTGTCTTACTGTATATGGCATCCCTTCATAACTAGTACCCTAGGTCCCTTACCGGTCTACTGTATATGGCATTCCTTCATTAAATTAGTTACCCTGTCCCTACCTTGTCTTAATGTAATGCCATCCCGTCATTACTTAGTACATAGGTCCCATAACGGTCTTACGTATAGCCATTCCCTTCATTAACTTAGTCCCTAGGTCACTACCTGTTAAGGGATATGCCATTCCCTAATTAACGTCGTACCCATAGTCCCTACCTGTCCTACGTTTATTGCCATTCTCGTTCATTTAACTAGACCCTAGTTCCCCTACCGTCTTACTGTATTATGGCCATTCCTTTATTAAACGTGTACCCTAGTTCCCTATGTTGACTGTATATGCCATTCCTCATGTAACCTTAGTATCCTAGTACATCCTGTTCTTACTTGTATGCCATCCCTTCATTAAATAGCCCTAGGTCCCTACCGTTTACTGTATATTGGGCCATTCCCGTCGATTAACTTAAGACCCTAGGTCCCGACCTGTATTACTGTATACTGCCATCCCTTCATAACTTGTACCCTAGGTCCCTACCGGTATACTGTATAGCCATTCCCTTCATTAACTAGTACCCTAGGTCCTTACCTGGCTTATTATATGCCATTCCTTAATTTAACTTAGTACCTAGTTCCACCTGTCGTATGTATAGCCATTCCTCATTAACTTGAAGTACCTAGGTCTCCTACTGTCTTAGTAATTAGGGCCATTCCCTGTAATTAACTTAGACCCATAGGTCCCTACCTGTCTTTACTGATATTGCCATTCCCTTCATTAAATTTGAGTACCCTAGTTCCCTACCTGTCTTAATGTTATATGCCATTCCCTCAGTAAAATTAGTACCCTAGGTTCTCTACTGTTTACTGTTATAGTTGCCATTCCCTTCATTAAGTTAGCAACTATGTCCTACTGTCTTACATGTTATAGCCCTTCCCTTAGTACCAAAGTTCAACATCAAAACCTTTATAAGTTATCCATTAGACAGCGGACAATCTTTAGTCCTAACCAAACATAATCTCTCTAATGAGAATGGTGTTGTTCTTATTCTTCAATGATATAGTCTTATATTATTACTGAGATATCTTATTGAGAGATAATCCAAGAAGTTCCCGAAACGATGGTGGACTGGGCAGCATCACAGTGCGCTATAGAATACTAACCTAAGGACGACCAGGGTTCGGGTCCCATATTGGGAGTAATGGAGGTAGGACAGTACACTAGATAATGTAGAGTGATTAGTAACCCCACCCCCCTGCTGCTCCTTTATTACATTGTAGATTGAAAATACCCACACACTAGCGCCGGTATCATGTCTATGGGTGGATTTAATTAGTTCGAGATAGGACCTTAGGATTGAAATTTCCCAAGCCCCAGAAACACAGGCATCTCAGGATTAGGGGTATCACCAGTCCCATTTTGGTCCATAGGTCATAGCCCGGAGGTTTACAGATTCAGCATTTCCGAGTGTAACATCGCTCATTCACACAATTAATATTAAAACCCCCCTCCAATCATGCTAGATTGAAGCCAACCACCCGTGGACATGGAGATTAATCCATTTGATAGCCAGTGATGATTAGGCAAGGGACAGGTTACAGAGACAAGCAGTGGAATGTGAAGGTTGTTGTCAGAAGACAGAAATCCAGCGTTCGGTGTTGTCTCTGTGTAATTGTTGTAATACCTACCCAAACTAAACAATTATATCAGCAGGAGAATGGAAGGGCAGGGTTTGTAATATAGAAAAAGTAATAGAGAGTTGAGTTACCCCATAGATTTCCCTAATAACTACAGCAAACTCAGTGGCCGAGCTTGAACTAAGAAAAAGAAAATCATGGATCGTCTCATCTAATGATTCGTATCCACTGCACCCAGGCACCAGGGCACCACTGCACAAGGCACCCACTTTTTTTTTTTTTTTTTTTTACCAGGGCACCCGTGCACCATGCACACAGGGCACCCACTCACTCAGGGAACCCACTGCACCCAGGGCACCCACTGCACCCAGGGCACCCACTGACAACCCCGGGCAACCCACTGCCCCAGGCACCCACTGCCAAACCAGGGGGATCATTCACACAGGGCACCCACTGCACCCCAGGTCACCCAACTGCACACGGGCACCCACTGCAATAGGGCACCCACTGCACCCAGGGCACCCTGCACCCAGGCCCCCTGCACCCAGGGCCACCCACCTGCACAAAGGGGCACTCACTTGCAAAAAGGGCACCAATGACCCAGGGCACCCACTGCAAAAGGCACCCAGCACCCACCAGGGGCACCCACTGCACCCAGGGATACCCACTGCACCCAGGGAACCCCCCGGCACACAGGGCACCCACTTGCACCCAGGGCACCCACTGCACCAGGGCAACCATATGCACCCAGGCACCCCACTGCACACAGGGCCACCCACTGCACCCAGGGCACCCCGCACCGGGCAATCACTGCACCCAGGACCCCACGCACCAGGGCACCCACTGCACCCAGGTGCACCCACTGACACAGGGCCCCCACTGCACCCAGGGCACCCACTGACACAGGGCTACTCACGGCACACAGGGCAACATGCACCACAGGGGGCCACACAGGGCATACAGGGACTGACGTTCTGATTGACTTAGATTAAATGCAGGCCATAGTGGAAGCTGTATATCAAAAAGTTTTTTTTTTTTTTTTTGCTTAATATACAATGTATTAATTAAACATAATTAAAAAAACGACATCTACGGGAGAGATATTGCATCTTTACCATAATAATAGCCACAATTACCAATCTGTCTCTATAATGACGCTTCATCAATCCCCTTTTTATTTAGTGCCCTTCTTTGAACTATTCCATGTTTGTGTTGTCCTTAGTACAGCCGATTAACTCAGTTGCTGCATATTCATAAAGTCACCTTCCATCTTTCTAAAAGGACAATCAGGGAGATCAAATAAAAGTTCTTATTGCTAAAAATGGTGTATTTTGCCCAACCAATCAGATCTCCTTAACATTTGAAAAGCTAACATCTGATGGTGGGCAAAATTAGCAGCCATTTTTAAACAATAAGAAATTTATGAATAACCTGAATCTCTTGCTAGCTCTAGAGTTGCTACCTGTGGATTGTTTGTACAGCTAAGTCTATTATCAACAGAACCCCCACATACTTTTTCCATTCAGGATGCCACTTAACACAGAGTTATTTATGTGTGTAGGTGGGCCAGGCTTATTAAAATCCCAATCCATCACCTACATTTATTCAACATGGATCCCATCGTGCATTCTACTGCCCATTTTGATAAATCTATTAGGTCTGCTTGCAGCACTTGCACATCTTGGAAGTTTCAAAAGCTGCATAGTTAGTGTCATCAGCAACCACCAGAGAACCTTGCTCTCAATGCCCCTTTCGAAGTCCATTATAAACCAGGATTAAACAGAAGGGCCCCCCAGTACAACCCGAGGGGTCCCGCTTATGAACTTTAGCCACATAGCTGTAGCTTCCATTGACACCCATCGTCTCTGTTTGCGGTCAATAACCAGTGCTCTATCCATGTACAGACCCTCCACGTATAATAGTGACAGCCCTCACTGTATACTAGTGACACGTTACCAATATCCTGCTGCTACCAGAGTCCAGGTTCATAAGAAGACTTTGTCATTTTACAGAATTTCAGATATAAGTTTAGACAGCGAAAGACTCGGCTCCTTCTTAAACTCAAAGCAGCTGAACAGAAAGCTTAAAATAGCCGAATTCTGCCAAGTAAATCAATGTGTCAAATTAAATTGATCACAAAATGTTTAAGGACCAGTGAACAACAATTTGTTTTGATAAATCGGAGGTTTAGAGAATATTTAGTCTAAGAATTTCCTCCATTTGTCTATTGATGTGACTAAATCAGGGAAATCTCTTATGTCTCTAACACTTCACTGTTGGCATCTTCTGGAATCTACTGTAATAAAAATACAGCAAAAACAATGCAGATGTACCATCTGGGGCTGTTAATAGTAAATAGTTCATTGTGCTTTAGATGCAAAGTATAACAATCAATAAAAGGATTACTGTGCATCATAGTATTATGCATAAAGATCATTAAAGGGATTACTGTACATCATAGTTTAATGTATAAAGATCAATACAGGGATTACTGTGCGTCAGAGTATAAAGACCAATACAGGGATAACTGTACATCAGAGTATGGATTACTGTGCATCAGAGTATAAAGATCAATACGGGGGGTTACTGTGCATTAGAGTATAAAGACCAATACAGGGATTACTGTGCATAAGAGTATAAAGATCAATACAGGGATTACTGTGCATCAGAGTATGGATTACTGTGCATCAGAGTATAAAGAACAATACAGGGATAACTGTACATTAGAGTATAAAGACCAATACAGGGATTACTGTGCATCAGAGTATAAAGACCAATACAGGGATTACTGTACATTAGAGTATAAAGACCAATACAGGGATTACTGTGCATCAAGTATAAAGATCAATACAGGGATTTTTGCATTAGAGTTAAAAGACCAACTACAATGGGTTACTCTGGTCATCAAAGGAGTATAAAGACCAATACAGGTTTCTGTGCATCAGAGTTTGGATGACTGTTATCAGAGTAATGATAACTGTGCTAGCAGAGTATGGATGATGTGCATCAGAAAGTATGGATTACTGTACTCAGAGTATAGATACTGTGAATCAGAAGTGGATTACTGTACAACAGTAGTATAGATAGTCCTGTGCATCATAGTATGGATTAGCTTGTACAGATCAGAGAATGGATTACTGTACTCAGGAGTATGGTTAACTGTGTGCATCAGTGTATAAAGAACCAATACGGGGATATACTTGCTCAGAGTTTAAAGACAATACCGGGATTACTGTTGCAATCAAGTATGGATTAGCTGGCATCAGGTATCAATATGTTAATATAATATCTTTCATTTACTATCTAATAATAAGGCTCTTGAAATTAAGGGTTATAGTTAAAAGCGTCAGCAATCTGAACTGGCCAGGTGTGCACAGGGTTTACCCGCCCACTTCGTGCTCGCCACTCGCTCATCCTTCCTTAATTGCATACTTTAACATTTTACCACAAGATGTTCCTTTCACTTGCTGTGGTTGCATGGCAACATATCTAACTGTCCCCTCTCTTGCATCCTCCCCATGCCTCCCAGCTCCTTGGGGCCAGGGACCTGTTGGGGGGGTGGAGGTGGGTTTCTGTATCCGTACACAGTAATCCATGTGTACTGGAAACAGCTGACCCTAAAAAAGTGGGGAAACAACCCCCCAAGGGAGACATAATAGCCCGACCTCAACTCGTCCAATAAGTCGATCTGCCAAAGGAAAACATAGCCAATGGACTATGGGAGCATTTTCTACTTGATGGTCTGCATACAGTATGGTATTTAACCATACATACATGGGTAACGGGCATCATGGGTATCCAGATGCATACATGGGGTAACTGGGCATCATGTATAACAGATACCACGGTGTAACTGTGGCATAATGTGATACATATACTAAGGGTTACTGAGGCATCAGGTATAAAGATATCATCAGGGGTAACTGCTGGCATAAGGTATACAGTATAAATCACAGGGTTACTGGGCATACACGGGATACAGTTCATCATGGGGTTACTGGGCATCACGGTAATACAGATACATACAGGGGTTACTTGGCCATCATGGTGTATACAGATACAACGGGTTACTGGCTAGCGATGGGATACAATACATACAGGGGGTTACATGGCATCACGGGATGTTGACATACAGGGGTTACTGGGCATCACCGGTATAACAGATTTACATACAGGGTGTTCTGGGCATCCATGGTATACAGATAACATAACAGGTTTACTGTGTGACCATGGATACAGATACAATACATGGGTTACTGGGCACACCTGGTATGACAGATACATCAAGGGGTTACTGTACATTGTTCATAAGCAACAATGGCGGATCACTGTTCCGTGATAGTACCTTGATACATATGATGGTTGTGTGAATCATACTTATTATAGACAGAACATAGGGGACTCAACTGGTTCATCATTGGTATAAAGATACATCAGGTCACTGTTGTATGGTGGCATATCATTAAATACTATCAGAGTACTGGGCGCATTCGTTTATATAGATACAGTACGGGGACTGTTGCGCATTACGTTATATAATATAATACAGGGACTGTGACGCATTCTTATATAGATATATCATAACGGGGCTGTCTGGCACTACGTGATATATAGATACATCAGGGGACTGTGCGCCATTACTTATATAGATACATACAGGGCTGTGCGCATTACGGTTATAATAGATCCGAACAGGGGACTGGTGTGCATTATACGGTATATAGATACATACAGGGGCCTGCGCATTCGTTATATAATACATACAGGGTGACTGATGCGCATTTACGTTATAGATTACATACGGGGAACTGTGTGCATTACGTTGATATAGATACATACAGGGGACGTGCGCATTACGTTATATAATACATACAGGACTGTGCCGCCATTACGTTATAGTAGATACATCACATGGGACTTGTGTGCATTACGTTATATGATATCCGGGGACGCTCAATGTAATACAGGCTGTGCGCATTACGTTATATAGATACACCAGGGGACTGTGCGCATTTTACTTTATATAGATACATACAGGGACTGTGCGCATTACGTTTATAGATACATACAGGGGACTGTGGTGCATTACGTTTATAGATACATACAGGGGACTGTGTCCTACGTTATATAGATACATACAGGGGGGCTTGGCGCATTACGTTATTAGATACATACAGGGCCTGTGTCCATTACGTTTATATAGATACATACAGGGGACTGTGCGCATTACGTTAATATGATACATACAGGGGACTGTGTGCATTACGTTATATAGATACATACAGGGGACTGTGCGCATTACGTTATTAGATATACGGTTAATGTGTGCATTACGTTTTCTGAATACATTACAGTGGACGCTGTGGCTCATTACTTTATATAGATACATACAGGGGACTGTGCGCATACGTTTATATAGATACATACAGGGGACGGTGCGCATTACGTTATATAGATACATAACAGGGGATGTTGTGGCATTACGTTATATAGATACATACAGGGACTGTGCCATTACGTTATATAGATACTACAGGGGACTGTGTGCATTACGTTATATAGATACATACAGGGACTGTGTGCATAACTTTATATAGATACATACAGGGGACTGTGCGCATATACGTTATATATAGTACATCAGGGGGCTGTGTGCATTACGTTGTATAGATACTCCAGGGGACTGGTGCGCATTACGTTATATAGATACATACAGGGGACTGTGTGCATTAACGTTTATAGATACATACAGCGGGACTGTGTCATTACGTTATATAGATACATACAGGGACTTGCGCATTCTTATATGAACAGACAGGGGCTGTGTCATTCGTTATATAGATACATACGGGGGCGTGTGTCATTACGTTATATAGATACATACACGGGGACTGTTCGCATTACGTTATATAGATACATACAGGGACTGTGCGCATTACGTTATATAATACATACAGGGGACTGTTGCGCATTACGTTATATAGATACTACAGGGGTACTGTGTGCATTAGTTATATATCATACAGGGGACTGTGCGCATTAACGTTTAATAGATACATACAGGGGACTGTGTTCGCTTACGTTTATATAGAACATACAGGGGACTGTGGCGCATTACTTATATATAGATACCTCAGGGGACGGTTGCGCATTAACGTTATATAGATACTACAGGACTGTGCGCAGTACGTTATAGATACATACAGGGGACTGTGCGCATTACGTTATATAGATACATACAGGGGACGTGCGCATTACGTTTATAGATACATACAGGGGACTGTGCGCATTACTTTATATAGATACATACAGGGACTGTGGCATTACGTTATATAGATACATACGGGGACTGGGTGTATTACGTTATATAGATACATACAGGGGACTGTGTCGCATTACGTTATATACGATACATACAGGGGCTGTGTCCTTACGTTATATAGATACATACAGGGGACTTGTGCGCACTTAAGTTATCTAGATACATACAGGGACGGTGCGCATTACTTATATAGATACATCCAGGGGACTGTGCGCATTACGTTATATAGATACATCCAGGGACTGGGTGGTGCATTACGTTATATAAGATACATACAGGGGACTGTGCGCATTATGTTATATAGATACATACAGGGGACTGTCGCATGTCGTATAATAGATACATACAGGGGACTGTGTGCATACGTTATATAGTATCATACAGGGGACTGTGCGCATTACGTTATAGAGATACATACGGGGACTGTGGGCATTACGTTATATAGATACATACAGGGATGTGTGGCATTACGTTTTATAGATACATACAGGGACTGTGGCGCATTACGTTATATAGTATACATACAGGGCTGTGGCATTAACGTTATAAGATACATACAGGGGACTGGTGCATTACGTTATTAGATACATACAGGGGACTGTGTCCATTACGTTTATATGATACATACGGGGGCTGTGTGCATTACGTTATATAGATACATACAGGGGACTGTGCGCATTATTTTAATCTAGATACATACAGTGGGACTGTGTGCATTACGTTATACTAGATACATACAGGGACTTGTGCAGTACGTTATATAGAATACATCCAGGGGACATGGTGCGCATTACGTTTATAGATCATACAGGGACGTGCGCATTACGTTATATAGATACATACAGGGACCTGTGTGCATTACGTTATATAGATACTACAGGGCACTGTGCGCCATTACCTTGTATAGAATAGACATACAGGGGCTGTTGTGGCATTACGTTATAGTAGATACATACAGGGGACTGTGTGCATTACGTTATATAGATACATACAGGGGCTGTGCCATTATGTTATATAGTACATACAGGGGGCTGTGTGCAATACGTTATATAGATACATACAGGGGACTGTGCGATTACGTTATATAATACATACAGGGGACTGTGCGCATTCGTTATTAGATACATACAGGGGACTGTGTGCATACGTTATATAGATACATACGGACTGAGCGCATTATTTATATAGATACATACAGGGGACTGTGCGCATTACGTTATATAGATACTACACGGGGACTGTGTGCATTCGTTATATAGATACATACAGGGGACTGTGCGCATTATTTAATAGTACATCAGGGGACTGTGTGCATTACGTTATATAGAATACATACAGGGGACTGTGCGCATACGTTATAATGATTACATACATGGGACTGTGGCCATAGAACGTTATATATAGATACATACAGGGGACTGTGTGCATTACGTTATATAGATACATACAGGGGACTTTGCCGCATTATACGTTTATATAGATAAATACAGGGGACTGTGCGCATTACGTTATATAGATACATCAGGGGATGTGTCATACGTTATATAAAGATACAACAGACTGGTGCCATTACGTTATATAGATACATACAGGGGACTGTGTGCATTACGTTATTAAATACATACAGGGACTGTGCGCATACGTTATATAGATCCATACAGGGGACTGTGTGCATTACGATTATATAGATCATACAGGGGACTGTGGGCATACGTTATATAGATACATACAGGGGACTGTGCGCATTACGAATAGAACATCAGGGACTGTGCGCATTCGTTATAAGATACATACAGGACTGTGCGCACATTAACGTTATAATAGATACATACAGGGGACTGTGTGCGCATTGTACGTTATATAGATACATACAGGGACGGTGCGCATTACTTATATGATACATAACGGGGACTGTGCGCATTACGTTATAAGACATACGGGGACTTGTGTGCATTACATTTAGCAATAGATATAACATACAGGGGACTGTGGCATAGTTTAAACTAATACGGGGATGTGTGCTTACGTTATATAGATACATACAGGTGGACTGTGGGCGCATTACGTTTATCGATACATACAGGGGACTGTGCGCATTCCGTTATATAGATACATACAGGGGACCTGTGTGCATTACGTTATATAGATACTACAGGGGACTGTGCCATTACGTTAAATAGATACATACAGGGGACTGTGGGCATTACGTTATATAGATCCTACAGGGGACTGTGGTGCATTACGTTATATAGATAAACAACACCATACAGGGACATGTGCGGCATTACGTTATATAGATACATACAGGGGACTGTGCTCATTACGTTATATAATACTACAGGGGACTGTGGGCATTCCGTTAGTATATAGATACATACAAGGGGACTGGTGCAATTACGTTATAGATACATACGGGACGGGTGTGCATTACGTTATATAGATACATACAGACTGGTCGCTTACGTTATATAGATACTCCATACAGGGGGACTGGTTGCATTACGTTCATTTATTTTTTAAGATACATACAGGGGACTGTGTTGCATTACGTTATATAGATACAACAGGGGACTGTGCGCATTACTTTATATAGATACATAAGGGGACTGGTGCCATTACGTTATATAGATACATACACGGGCACAGGTGTGCATTACGTTATAGATATACAGGGGACACTGGTGTCGCATTAACGTTATATAATAGATACATACAGGGGACAGTGCGCATTACGTTATAAGATAACATAAGGGGACTGTGGCGCATTACGTATATAGATCAACGGGACAGGTGCATTCTTATATAGAACTCAGGGGACTGTTGCATTACGTATATATGATACATACAGGGACCTGTGGCGCTTACTTTATATAGATACATACAGGGACTGTGTGCATTACGTTATATAGATCATAAGGGACTGGTGCATTACGTTATATAGATCTACAGGGGACTGTGCGCATTACGTTATATAGATACATACAGGGGACCTGTGTCGCATTACTTTATGATAGATACATACAGGGGACTGTGCGCTTACGTTATATAGATACATACGGGGACTGTGTGCATTACTTTATATAGATACATACAGGGGACTGTGCTGTGCATTAAACTTTATTAGTACATACAGGGGACTGTGCGCATTACGTTATATAGATACATCAGGGGACTGTGCGCATTACGTTATATAGATACATACAGAGGGACTGTGCCTACGTTATATAGATACTACAGGACTGTGCGCATTAACGTTATATAGATACTACAGGGGACTGGTGGCATTACGTTATTATGATACATCGGGACTGTGCGCATTACGTTTATATAGAACATACAGGACTGTGCGCATTACGTTATATAGATAAAACATACGGGGACTGTGCGCATTACGTATATATATACATACAGGGGACTGTGCGCATTACGTTATATATATCTATACAGGGATACTGTGGCGCATTACGTTATATGATACTCAGGGGACTGTGCGCATTACGTTATATAGATACATACAGGGGACTGTGTGCATTCATTTAATAGATACATACCAGGGACTGGAGATTCAGTACATTAATATAGATCATACAGTACTGTCGCATTACGTTATATGAGATACATACAGGGGACTGTGCGCATTAAGTATATATGATACAACGGGGCTGTGCGCATTAACTATCAGATACATCAGGGGACTTGCGCATATACGTTTATAGATACATACAGGGACTGTGGCGCATTACGTTATATAGATACATACAGGGGAACTTGGCATTACGTAGATAATACATACGGGGACTGCGCATTACGTTATATAGATAGCATACAGGGGACAGGGTTCAGTTACGTTATATAATACATAAGGGGACTGTGCGCATTACGTATATTAGATACATACAGGGGCACGGAGGCATTACGTTATATAATACATACAGGGGACTGTGCGCATTACGTTAATATAGTGACATATAGGGGACAGATCATTTAAATATAGTATCCCTGTACCAACCAACTCACGTATATGTATTAATCCAGTAATTTCATATTATATATATCCCTCCACAAACCACAACACTACAGTAAGTATTAATACCACAATTCTTAATATTATATAGTATCGCGTACCAACTACACAACTACAGTATATGTATTAACCAGTTAGATCTCAAATATTATTAGTATCCCCGTACCAACCACAACTACAGAATATGTAATTAATACCATTAATTCTCAATTTATATAGTCATCCCCTGTACCAACCACAAACTACAAAATATGTATTATACCAGTAATTACATATTATATGTATCTACCTGACCAACCAGAACTACGAGTATGTATGTATTATACCAGTAATCTCAATATTAGTAGTATCCCTGTACCAACCACAACTACAGAATAGTATTAATACCAGTAATTCTCATATTATATAGTATCTAAGCCTACCAACCGAGCTACAGTATATTTATTAATACCTAGTCTCATATTATAGTATCCCCGTACCAACCAGAACTACAGTAATGTATTAATACCAGTAATTCTCAATATATATAGTATCCCCGTACCAACCAGAACTACAGTATATGTATTTTAATACCAGTATTCTCAATATTATATAGTATCCCCCGTACCAACCAAACTACAGTAATATGTATTAATACCAGTAATTCTCAATATTATATGTATCCCCATACCAACCAGAACTACAGTAGTGTATTATACCGTAATTACTCAATATTATAATTACCCCTTATCAACCAGAAACACAGTATAGTTAATCCCGTAATTTCAATTTATATAGTATCCCCTACCAACCACACTACAGTATATGTATCAATACCAGTAATTCTCATATTATATAGTCCCCATACCAACCAGAACTACAGTATATGTATTAATACCAATAATTCTCATATATATAGTATCCCCTGTACCAACCACGACTACAGAATATGTTTTAATACCAGTAATTCTCAAAATATTATCCCCGTACCAACCACAACTACAGTATATGTATCAATACCAGTAATTCTCAATATTATAGTATCCTCCGAACCAGAACTACAGTATATGTATAAATACCGTAATTCTCATATTAATATATTATCCCGTACCAACCAAACTAAGAGTATATGTATTAATACCAGTAATTCTCAATATTATAGATAGATCCCCGTACCAACCAGAACTACAGTATATGTATATTAATACCTGTAATTTCATATTATATAGTATCCCCGTACCAACCGAACACAGTATATGTATTAATACCAGTAATCTCATATTATAAGTATCCCCGTACCAACCAACTACAGTATATGTATTAATACCAAGTAATTCTCATATTATATAGTCTCCCCTAACAAAACCAGACTACAGTATATGTATTAATACCAGTAATTCTCAATATTATATAGTATCCCCGTACCAACCACACTACAGAATATGTATTAATACCAGTAATTCTCAATATTATATAGGTATCCCGTACCAACCACAACTACAGTAATACCACTAGTATCACTACCATAATTACAATATATTATATAGTATCCCCGTACCAACCACAACTACCAGTATATTATAACCAGTAATTCTCAATATTATAATAGTCCCCGTACCCAACCCACAACTACAGTATATGTATCAATACCATATTCTCAATATTATAGTATAGCCCCGTACCAACCAGAACTCAGTATAATGTATTATACCTGTAATTCTCAATTATATAGTACCCTCCCGTACTCAACACAACTACAGTAATATGGATTAATCCCAGTAATTCTCAATATTATATAGTATACCCTGTACCACACCAGAACTAAGTATGTATTTATACCAGTATTCTCATTTATAGTATCACCTGTACCAACCAGACCTACATATATGTTAATACAGTAATTCTCAATATTATTAGTATCACCGTACCAACCAGAACTACAGTATATGTATTAATCAGTAATTCTCAATATTATGATAGTTATCCCTATACCATACCACAACTACAGTATATGTATTAATACCAGTAATTCTCAATATTATATAGTATCCCCGTACCAACCACAACTACAGTATATGTATATGTAACCAGATAGAACGATCAGTCTTCTCCAGTATCACTAACGACCTTCATGCTCATAACTTATTGGATCCTTTACAATCTGGATTCCGTCCTGCACACCACCGAAGCCTTGTGTAAGGTTGTAAATGATCTGCATGTTATAAAGACCAATGGTCCATTCACTCTAATACATTTATCATGCCCCATACTGTCTAAACACATTATATCCCATTATATTGGTAATGATCATTCACACTCTAATACATTTATTACAACTCTCCATACTGTCTAACACATTATATCCCATTATATGGTAATTACATTCACTCTATACATTTAATACAACCCCATACTGTCTAACACATTATATCCATTATATGGTAATGATAACTTCACTCTATACATTTATATACAATGCCCCATACTGTCTAACACATTATATCCCATTATATGGTAATGATACATTCAGTCTAATACATTTATATACAATGCCCCATACTGTCTAACACATTATATCCCATTATATGGTAATGATACATTCACTCTAATACATTTATATACAACTCTCCATACTGTCTAACACATTATATCCCATTATATGGTGATGATACATTCACTCTAATACATTTATATACAATGCCCCATACTGTCTAACACATTCAGGGTTATTCAATAAAAGTTCTAATCGTTTAAAATGGTGCTAATTTTGCCCCAACCAATCAGATGTTAGCTTTCAAATGTTAAATAGATCATGGTTGGGGCAAAATTAGCACAATTTTAAACTAAGAATTTTATGAATCTCCCTGTTATTATCCCATTATATGGTAATGATACATTCACTCTAATACATATATCCAATGCCCCATACTGTCTAACACATTATATCCCATATAGGGTAATGATACATTCACACTCTAATACATTATATACAATGCCCCATACTGTCTAACACATTATATCCCATTATATGGTGATGATACATTCCACTCTAATACATTTATATACAACTGCTCCATACTGTCTAACACATTATCCATTATATGGTGATGATACAATTCACTCAATACATTTATATACAACTCTCCATACTGTCTACACATTATATCCCATTATATGGTAATATACATTCATCTAATACATTTATATACAATGCCCCATACTGTCTAACACATTATATCCCATTATATATAATGATACATTCACTCTAATACATTATAACAACGCCCATACTGTCTAACACATTATATCCCATTATGGTAATGATACATTCAGTCTAATACATTTAATACAAGCCCCATACTGTCTAACACATTATTCCCATTATAGGTATGATACATTCACTCTAATACATTTATATACAATGCCCCAGACTGTCTAACACATTATATCCCATTAATGGTATGATACATTCACTCTAATACTTATATACAAGCCCCATACGTCTAACCACTTATCCATTATATGGTAATGATACATTCAGTCTAATACATTATATAACAATGCCCCTACTGTCTAACACATTATATCCCATTAATGGTAATGATACATTCAGTCTAATAACTTTATTACAATGCCCCATACTGTCTAACACATTATATCCCATTATATGGTAATGATACATTCATCTATACATTTATATACTGCCCCATACTGTCTAACACATTATATCCCATTATAGATGGTAATGATACATTCACTCTAATACATTTATATACAAGCCCCATACTGTCTAACACATCAGGGTATCATAAAGTTCTATGTAAAACTGGTGCTAATTGCCCAATATCAGATGTACTTTCAATTAGTAATCTGATTTGGGAAATTAGCACCATTACATAAAACTTTTATACCCATTATATCCCATTATGGTATGATACATTCACTCTAATACATTTATATACAATGCCCATACTGTCTAACAATTATATCCCATTATATGGTATGATACATTCACTCTAATACATTTATTACAATGCCCATACGTCTAACACATTATATCCCATTAATATGGTAATGATATCACTCTAATACATTTATATACATGCCCCATACTGTCTAACACATTATATCCCATTTATGTGTAATGATACATTCAGTCTAATACATTTATATCAACGCCCCATACTGTCTAACACATTTATCCCATTATATGGTAATGAATGCTTCACTCTAATACATTTATATATACAACGCCCCATCTGTCTAACACATTAATACCCATTATATGGTAATGATACATTCACTCTAATACTTATATACAACGCCCCTACTTCTAACACATTATATCCCATTATATGGTAATGATGCATTCACTCTAATACTTTTATACAACGCCCCATACTGTCTAACACACTAATCCCATTATATGGTAAGGATACATTCACTCTAACATTTATCAACATCTCCATACGTCTACACATTATATCCCATTATATGGTAATGATACATTCACTCTAATACATTTATATACAACGCCCATACTGTCTCACACATTATTCCCATTATGTAATGATACATTCTTCTAATAATTTATATACAACGCCCCATACTGTCTAACACATTATATCCCATTTATGGTAATGATGCATTCACTCTAATACATTATATACACGCCCCATACTGTCTAACACATTATATCCCATTATATGGTAATGATCATTCACTCTAATACATTTATATACAATGCCCCCATACTGTCTAACACATTATACCCATTATATGGTATGATGCATTCACTCTAATACATTTATACAATGCCCCATACTGTCTAACACATTAATCCCATTATATGGTAATGATACATTTCACTCTAATACATTTATTTACAATGCCCCATACTGTCTAACACATTATATCCCATTATATGGAATGATACATTCACTCTAATACATTTATATACAATGCCCCATACTGTCTAACACATTATATCCCATTATATGTAATGATACATTCACTCTAATACATTTATATACAATGCCCCATACTGTCTAACACATTATATCCCATTATATGGTAATGATACATTCACTCTAATACATTTAATACAACTCCATACTTCTAACTTTATCCTACATTATTGGTAATGATACATTCACTCTAATACATTTATATACAACGCCCCATACTGTCTAACACATTATATCCCATTATATGGTAATGATACATTCACTCTAATACATTTATATACAACGCCCCATACTGTCTAACACATTATATCCCATTATATGGTAATGATGCATTCACTCTAATACATTTATATACAACGCCCCATACTGTCTAACACATTATATCCCATTATATGTAATGATGACATTCTTCTATACATTTATATACAATGCCCCATACTGTCTAACACATTATCATCCCATTATATGTAATGAGCATTCACTCTAATACATTTATATACAATGCCCCTACGGTCTACACATTATAATCCCATTATTGGAGGTATGATACATTCACGCTAATACATTTATATACAATGCCCCATACTGTCTAACACATAATCCCATATATGGTAATGATACATAACTCTAATACATTTTATACAATGCCCCATACTGTCTAACACATTATATCCCATTATTGGTAAATGATCTTCACTCTAATACCTTATATACATGCCCCATACTGTCTAACAATTATCCCATTATATGGTAATGATACATGCGTCTAATACATTATATACAATGCCCCATACTGTCTAACACATTATATCCCATTATATGGTAATGATAATTCACTCTAATACATTATATACATGCCCCAAACTGTCTAACACATATATCACCATTATATGGAATGATACATTCACTCTAATACATTTATAACAATGCCCCATAGTCTAACACCTGTAATCCCATTATATGGTAATGATGCATTCACTCTAATACATTTATATACAATGCCGCCCATACTGTCTAACACATTTATCCCATTATACTGGTAATGATACATGTCATTCTAATACTTTATATACAATGCCCTACTGTCTAACACATTATACCCATTATATGGTAATGATGCATTCAGTCAATACATTTATATCCAATGCCCATACTGTCAACACATTATATCCATTATAGGTAATGATGCATCACTCTAATACATTTATATACAGCCCCTACTGTCAAAATTTATCCATTATATGGTAATGATACATTCACTCTAATACTTTATATACAACTCTCCATACTGTCTAACACAATTATATCCCATTATATGGTAATGATACATTCACTCTAATACATTTATATAACAAGACCCCCATACTGTCTAACACATTAATCCCATATATGGTAATGAACATTCACTCTAATACATTTATATACAATGCCCCATACTGTCTAACACCTATATCCCATTATATGGTAATGATACATTCCCTCAATACATACATTTATATACAATCCCATCCTGTCTAACACATTATATCCCATTATATGGTAATGATACATTCACTCTAATACATTTATATACAATGCCCCATACTGTCTAACACATTATATCAATATCACCCATGTTGCCAATTCACGCTTTGAACCATCTAGGAAAAAGCACCTACACTTATAACATAATGACAGGTCATAATCCCTGTTGATGCCACATGGTGCCAGTGTCTTCAATTTATGGACCCACCAGACCTCCCTCTGTCTCAGGTTTATTCCTCGATCACCACCCCCAGGGGTGTTCCTAGGGTATCTGACACCTGAAACAACTTTTAATGCCGCCTATTGGCAGACGGGGTTGGCACATTAAGCAGGGCGTGGCTTCATCAGGAACATAACACTGGCTGGTGGACTAGAGGGCTGACTCAACACTGATTGGTGACTGGTGCTGAAATGCGGTATTGTAGGGAGCAGGATTTTTTTAATTGCCGCCTTTTAAGTTGACTGCAGGTGCGCGCCCTGAGCAAATGTTTCGCTTGCTTCATGGTAGGTGCACCCCTGACCACCCTAATGCCATGAACTACAAACCCATTTCATTGTGTTCCATTGCTTTGTAATGTTTGAGAATTATATATTAACGGTGGTGGAGAGAAGTTACACCACTCCTAGGAGCCACATGGGCTATGTGTGTTTTTATGATTAAAGATTGTAAGCTGATTTTAAACCCATTGGGATTGCCGGAGTGTAGTATCGCTTCTATTAACTACTTCGCGGTGACGGACACAAGCTAAGGGTCCGGGGGGCCACACCACATGGAGCGGTGAGTTTTGCTTTATCAGGAGTCCGCTATTATCTGCTGTGGTTTGGTTGGAATAGGAACGTGGATGAAGTGGATGAAGTTGTACCATGTGCACAATAAAGTGTAATTACAGTGTCCACACACTGGGTTGCTTTATTCTACCTTCGGATAGTAATACCTTATATGCAGTAATACCTTATATGCAGTACAGAGTGCCTATAGTGTGCCTTATATGCATAGATACTTTATGCAGTACAGAGTGTCTATAGTGTGCCTTATATGCAGTAATACCTTATATGCAGTACAGAGTGCTATAGTGTGCCTTATATGCAGTAATACCTTATATGCAGTACAGAGTGTCTATAGTGTGCCTTATATGCAGTAATACCTTATATGCAGTACAGAGTGTCTATAGTGTGCCTTATATGCAATATCCTTATTGCAGTACAAGTCTATAGTTGCCTTATATGCAGTAATACCTTATGAGTTACAGAGTTCTATAGTGTCCTATATGCAGTAATACTTATATGGTACAGATGTGCTATAGTGTACCTTATATGCAGTAATACCTTATATGCAGTACAGAGTGCCTATAGTGTGCCTTATATGCAGTAATACCTTATATGCAGTACAGAGTGTCTATAGTGTGCCTTATATGCAGTAATACCTTATATGCAGTACAGAGTGTCTATAGTGTACCTTATTATGACAGTATACCTTATATTGGGCCAGTGGTTTATTAGGAAACTGTGTCTATAGTGTGCCTTATATGCAGTAATACCTTATATGCAGTACAAGTGCCTATAGTTGTGCCTTATATAGCAGTACAGAGTGCCTATAGTGTGCTCTTATATGCATAATACCTTATATGCAGTACAAGGGCCTATGTGCCTTATATGCAGTACAGAGTGCCTATAGTGTCACTATATGCAGTAATACCTATATTGCAGTACAGAGTGCCTATAGTGTGCCTTATATGCAGTAATACCTTATATGCAGTACAGAGTGTCTATAGTTGTGCCTTATATGCAGTAATACCTTATATGCAGTACAGAGTGCCTATAGTGTACCTTATATGCAGTAATACCTTATATGCAGTACAGAGTGCCATAGTGTACCTTATTGCAGTAATACCTTATCTGCAGTACAGAGTGCCTATAGTGTACCTTATATGCAGTAATACCTTATATGCAATACAGAGTGCCTATAGTGTACCTTATATGCAGTAATACCTTATCTGCAGTACAGAGTGCCTATAGTGTACCTTATATGCAGTAATACCTTATATGCAGTACAGAGTGCCTATAGTGTACCTTATATGCAGTAATACCTTATCTGCAGTACAGAGTGCCTATATTGTACCTTATATGCAGTAATACCTTATTAGCAGTACAGAGTGCCTATAGTGTGTCTTATATGCAGTAATACCTTATATGCAGTACAGAGTGCCTATAGTGTACCTTATATGCAGAAATACCTTATATGCAGTACAGAGTGCCTATAGTGTACCTTATATGCAGTAATACCTTATCTGCAGTACAGAGTGCCTATAGTGTACCTTATATGCAATAATACCTTATATGCAATACAGAGTGCCTAGGTAGCTTTGTGCTTCTAGTTTAAACCTGGTCCTATTTCTTTCCTCTATATCACTAACTGTCTATCCAGTTTCTGTCTATTTGCTACACTTTGTCTTATGCTATCCCTTTTATTTGTGTATCAGTCCGCAACATCAACTCTGTAACATGCACAGTGGCAAAATACCTAGCCAACTTAAGTGCAGCAATAAACAGCAATAAACAGTATGGACAGTATAAGGAGCACCGTCCCTATATACAGTAATAAAGAGTATGGACAGTATTAGGAGTGATGTCCCTATATACAGTAAAAAACAGTATAGATGGTATTAGGAGTACTGTCCCTATATACAGTAATAAAACAGTATGGAAAGTATTAGGAGTGCCATCCCTATATACAGTAATAACAGTATATACAGTATTAGGAGCACCATCCCTATATACACTAACAAACAGTATGGACAGTATAGGAGTACTGTCCCTATATACAGTAATAAACAGTATGGACAGTATTAGGAGCACTGTCCCTATATACAGTAATAAAGAGTATGGACAGTATTAGGAGCACTGTCCCTATATACAGTAATAAACAGTATGGACAGTATAAGGAGCACTGTCCCTATATACAGTAATAAACAGTATGGACAGTATTAGAGCACTGTCCCTATATACAGTAATAAACAGTATGGACAGTATTAGGAGCACTGTCCCTATATACAGTAATAAACAGTATATACAGTATTAGGAGCACCGTCCCTATATACACTAATAAACAGTATGGACAGTATTAGGAGAACTGTCTCTATATACAGTAATAAACAGTATGGACAGTATTAGAGCCTGTCCCTATATACACTGATAAACAGTATGGACAGTATTAGGAGCACTGTCCCTATAACAGTAATAAACAGCATGGACAGTATTAGGAGTGCTGTCCCTATATACAGTAATTAACAGTATGGACAGTATTAGGAGTACTGTCCCTATATACAGTAATAAACAGTATGGACAGTATTAGGAGTACTGTCCTCGTATACAGGTTTAAACAGTATGGACAGTATTAGGAGTACTGTCCCTATATACAGTAATAAACAGTATGGACAGTATTAGGAGTACTGTCCTCGTATACAGGTTTAAACAGTATGGACAGTATTAGGAGTACTGTCCTCGTATACAGGTTTAAACAGTATGGACAGTATTAGAAGTACTGTCCCTATATAACGTAATAAACAGTATGGACAGTATTAGGAGACTGTCCCTATATACACTAAAAACAGTATGGACAGTATTAGGAGCACTGCCCTATATACAGTAACAAACAGTATGGACAGTATTAGGAGTACTCCCCATATACAGTAATAAATAGTATGGACAGTATTAGGAGTACTGTCCCTATATACAGTAATAACAGTATGGACAGTATAAGGAGTACTGTCCCTATATAACACTAATAAACAGTATGGACAGTATTAGGAGCACTGTCCCTATAAACAGTAATAAAACAGTTATAGACAGTACTAAGAGGATACTGTCCCCATATACAGTAATAAATAGTATGGACAGTATTAGGAGTACTGTCCCTATATACAGTAATAAACAGTATGGACAGTATTAGGAGTCTGTCCCTATATACACTAATAAACAGTATGGACAGTATT
>JAACNH010000913.1:0-47133 GCA_019447015.1 Hymenochirus boettgeri | reverse complement strand
ACTGTGCATTAGAGTATAAAGACCAATACAGGGATTACTGTGCATCAGAGTATAAAGACCAATACAGGGATTACTGTGCATCAGAGAATGGATTACTGTGCATCAGAGTATAAAGACCAATACAGGGATTACTGTGCATTAAAGTATAAAGACCAATACAGGGGCAATTACTATGCATTAGAGTATAAAGACCAATACAGTGATTACTGTGCATCAGAGTATAAAGACCAATACATGGATTACTGTGCATCAGAGTATAAAGACCAATACAGTGATTACTGTGCATCAGAGTATAAAGACCAATACAGGGATTACTGTACACCAGAGTATAAAGACCAATACAGTGATTACTGTGCATTAGAGTATAAAGACCAATACAGGGATTACTCTGCATCATAGTATAAAGACCAATACAGTGATTACTGTGCATCAGAGTATAAATACCAATACAGGGATTACTGTACACAAGAGTATGGATTACTGTGCATCAGAGTATAAAGACCAATACAGGGATTACTGTACACCAGAGTATGGATTACTGTGCATCAGAGTATAAAGACCAATTCAGGGATTACTGTGCATTAGAGTATAAAGACCAATACAGGGATTACTGTGTATCAAAGTATAGATTAGTGTGCATCAAAGTATAAAGACCAATACAGGGATTACTGTGCATTAGAGTATAAAGACTGCATTAGGAGTATAAAGACCAATACAGGGATTACTGTCGCATCCAGAAGTATAAAGACCAATACAGGATTCTGTGCAATCAGAGAATGGATTACTGTGTCAGCAGGATCAAGACCAAATACAGGGAGGGATTACTGTGCATTAAAGTATAAAGACCAATACAGGGGCAATTACTATGCATTAGAGTATAAAGACCAATACAGTGATTACTGTGCATCAGAGTATAAAGACCAATACATGGATTAGTGCATCAGAGTATAAAGACCAATACAGATGATTTACTGTGCATCAGAGTATAAAGACCAATACAGGGATTACTGTACACCAGAGTATACAGACAATACAAGTGATATGTGCCATTCAGAGTATAAAGACCAATACAGGGTTATTCTGCATAGATGTATAAGACCAATACAGGGATTACTGTGCATCAGAGTATAAAATACCAATACAAGGGATTACTGTACACCGAGTATGGATTACTGTGACATCAGAGTATAAAGACCATACAGGATACTTACCAGAGTATGGTTACTGTGCATCAGAGTATAACGACCAATTCAGGGATTTAGCTGCATCACAAGTAAGAGTTAGTGTGCATCAATTATAAGACCAAGTACAGGTGATTACTGGTATCAAAGTATAAGATAGTGTGATCAAAAGTATAAGGACAATTACAGGGATTACTGCATTGAGTATAAAGCCATACAGGGTTACTCTGCATCAGAGATAAAGACCAAACAGTGATTACTGTGCATCAGAGTATAAAGACCAATACACGGATTACTGTACACAAGTATGGATTCTGTGTAAGAGTATAAGACATACAGGATTACTGTGCATTAGAGTATAAGACCAATACAGGGATTACTCTGCTCAGAGTATAAAGACCAATACAGGGATTACGTGCATCAGAGTACTAAAGGACAATACGAGGGAGTACCTGTAATCAAGTATGGATTACTGTGCATCAGAGTATACAAGAACAATACAGGGATTATGTGCATTAGAGATAAAAGACCAATACAGGGATTACTGTGCATCAGAGTATAAAGCCAATACAGGATGTACTGTGCATCAGAGAAGGATTACTGTGCATCAGAGTATAAAGACCAATACAGGATTACTGTGCTTAAGTATAAAGACCAATACAGGGCATTACTATGCATTAGAGTATAAATACCAATACAGTGATTACTGTGCATCAGAGTATAAAGACCAATACAGGATTACTGTGCATCAGGTTATAAAAAGAACCAATACAGTGATTACTGTGCATCAGAGTATAAAGACCAATACGGGATTACTGTAGCATCAAGTTAAACATAAAAGACCAATACCGTGATACTGTGCATTAGAGTATAAGACCAAACAGGGATTACTCTGCATCAGAGTATAAAGACCAATACAGTGATACTGTGCACAGAGTATAAATACCATACAGGGATACTGTACACAAGAGATGGATTACTGTGCATCAGAGTATAAAGACAATTCAGGGATTACTGTGCATTAGAGTATAAAGACCAATACAGGGATTACTGTGCATCAAAGTATAGATTATTGTGCATCAAAGTATAAAGACCAATACAGCGATTACTGTGCATCAGAGTATAAAGACCATAGAAAGCATGGATTACTGTGCATAGAGTATAAAGACCAATACAGGGATTACTGTACACCAAGTATGGATTACTTGCATCGAGTATAAAGACCAATTCAGGGTACTGTGCATTAGAGTATAAATAAACCAATACAGGGATTACTGTGGCATAAAGTATAGATTATTGTGCATCAAAGTATAAGACCAACAGGGATTACTGTCATTAGAGTATAAAGACCATACAGGGATTATTCTGCACCAGAGTATAAAGACCAACATGATTATGTGCATAAGAGTCTAAAGCCAATCCAGGGATTACTGTACATAGAGTATGGATTATGTGCATCAGAGTATAACTACCAATAAGGATACTGGTGCATTAGAGTATAAGACCAATACAGTGATTACGTGCATCAGAGTATAAAGAACAAATACAGGGATTACTGTACATTAGAGTATGGATTACTGTGCATCAGAGAATAAAGACCAATTCAGGGAGATGCTGTGCATTAGAGTATAAAGACCAATCAGTGTTACTTGCATCAAGATAAAGACAAATACAGGATTACTGTACATAGTAGGATTATGTGCATCAGAGATAAAGACCAATTCAGGTTACTGGCATCAGAGTATAAAGAGCAATACAGGATTTTTGCTAAGTTAAAGACCAATACAGGGTTACTCTGCATCAAAGTATAAGACCAATACAGTATTACTGTGCATCAGAGTATGGATGACTGTGTATCAGAGTATGGATAACTGTGCATCAGAGTATGGATGACTGTGCATCAGTATGGATTACTGTACATCAGAGTATAGATATGTGCATCAGAATATGGATTACTGTACAACAGAGTATAGATTACTGTGCATCAGAGTATGGATTACTGTACATCAGAGAAGGATTACTGTACATCAGAAGTATGGATTATCTGTGCATCAGAGTATAAAGACCAATACAGGGATTACTGTGATCAGAGATTAAAGACCAATACAGGGATTACTGGGAATCAGAGTATGGATTACTGTGCATCAGAGTATAAGATTAATATAAATATCTTTCATTACTATCTTAATAAGGCTCTTGAATTAAAGGGTATATTAAGACAGCCATTCTGAACTGCCATGTTTGCACAGGGTAACCCTCCACTTCGTGCTTCTCACTCTCTCCATCTTCTATTGCTACTTAACATTTACAAAGAATTTCCTTTCACTTGCGTGGTTGTCATGGCAACAGTATCTGTCCTCTCTGCATCCCCATCCTCCAGCTCCTTGGGCCAGGGGACCTGTTGGGGGGGGTGAGTGGGTTTGTATCCGTACAGTATCATGTTACTGGAAAAGTGACCCTAAAAAAGAAGGAAAGGAACAACCCCCAGAGGGAGGACAATAATAGCCCACCTCAAACTGTCACATAATCAGCTGCCAAAGGAACAGAGCCAATGGATAATGGAGACAAGTTCTACTTGATGTCTGCTAACGTATGGTATACAGATACATCAGGGGGAACTGGGGCATCATGGATACAGATACATACAGGGGTTACTGGGCATCATGGTATACAGATACATACAGGGGTTACTGGGGACCATGGGATACAGATACATACAGGGGTTACTGGGCATAATGGTATACAGATACATACGGGGTACTGTGGCATAATGGGATACAGATACATACAGGGGTTACTGGGCATCACGGGATACAGTTACATACAGGGGTTACTGGGCATCACGGTATACAGATACATACAGGGGTTACTGGGCATCATGGTATACAGATACATACAGGGGTTACTGGGGACCATGGGATACAGATACATACAGGGAGTTACGGATCCGGGAACAGTACCCCTACAGGGGTACTGGCATCACGGTATACGATACATTCCCCAGGGGGGGGGTTCTGGGCATCATGGCTATACATGATACTACAGGGGTACTGGGGACCATGGATACGAACTACAGGGTACTGGCATATGGTATACAGATACATACAGTGGTTACTGTACATGTTATAAAGCAACATAGCGGATCACTGTCCGTGATAGTACCTTGATACATATAGTGGTTAGTGTGAATCATATTATATAGATACAGAAACATAGGGACTCAATGTTTATCATGGTATCAACGATACATACAGGTCACTGTGTATGGTGGCATATGCAGTAAATACATTCAGAGTACTGTGCGCATTACGTTATATAGATACATACAGGGGACTGTGCGCATTACGTTTATAGATACATACAGGGGACTGTGCGCATTACGTTATATAGATACATACAGGGGGCTGTGTGCATTACGTTATATAGATACATACAGGGGACTGTGCGCATTACGTTATATAGATACATACAGGGGGCTGTGCGCATTACGTTATATAGATACATACAGGGGACTGGTGGCAGTACGTATATAGATACATACAGGGACTGGGCGCATTACGTTATATAGATACATACAGGGGACTGTGCGCATTACGTTATATAGATACATACAGGGGACTGTGTGCATACGTTTATATAGATACATACAGGGACTGTGCGCATTACGTGTATAGATACATACGGACGGTGCGCATTACGTGATATAATACATACAGGGGACTGTGCATTACGTTATATAGATACATACAGGGGACTGTGCGCATTACGTTATATAGATACTACAGGGGACTGTGCGCATTACGTATATAGATACATACAGGGGACTGTGCGCATTACGTTTATAGATACATCAGTGGGACGTGCGCATTACGTATATAAGATACATACAGGGAGTTGTGCATTACGTTAATAGATACATACAGGGGACTGTGTCCATTACGTTATAGATACTACAGGGGCTGTGCGTGTGCATTACGTTATATAGATACATACAGGGGACTGTGTCCATTACGTTATATAGATACATACAGGGGACTGTGCGATTACGTATATAGATACATACAGGGGACTGGGTGCATAACGTTATATAGATTACAATACAGGGGACTGTGCGCATTACTTTATTGATACATACAGGGGACTGTGTGGGCGCATTACGTTATATAGATACATACAGGGGACTGTGCGCATTACGTTATAATAATACACCGGGGACTGTGCGCATTACGTTATAATACATACAGGGGACTGTGCGCATTACGTATATAGATACTACAGGGGACTGTGTGCATTACGTCTATATAGATACATAACAGGGGACTGTGCGCATTACGTTATATAGATACATACAGGGGGACTGGTGTGCATTACGTTATATAGATACATACAGGGGACTGTGTGCATTACGTTATATAGATACATACGGGGACTGGCGGCATTCGTTTAGATACTACGGGGCTGTGTGCATTTACGTTATATAGATACATACAGGGGAACTGTGCGCATTACGTTATATAGAATACAGGGGACTGTGTGAATTACGTTATATAGATAATACGGGACGGTGCATTACGTTAAGATACATACAGGGACGTGCGCATTACGTTATATAGATACATACAGGGGGCTGTGTGCATTACGTTATATAGATACATACAGGGGGCTGTGTGCATTACGTTATATAGATACATTACAGGGGACTGTGCGCATTACGTTATATAGATACATACAGGGGACTGTGCGCATTACGTTATATAGATACATACAGGGGACTGTGTGCATTACGTTATATAGATACATACAGGGGACTGTGTGCATTACGTTATATAGTACATACAGGGGACTGTGCGCATTACGTTATATGATACATACAGGGGACTGTGTGCATTAACGTTATTAGAGACATACAGGGGACTGTTGGCGGCAGTACGTTTATAGATACTACAGGGGACTGTGCGCATTACGTTATATAGAACATTCAGGGGACTGTGCGCATTACGTATATCGGATACATCGATCGCTACTATATAGATACATACAGGGGACTGTGCGCATTACGTTATATAGATACATACATGGCCTGGACTGTGCGCATTACGTTATATAGTACATACAGGGGACTGTGGGGCATTACGTTATATAGATACATACAGGGGACTGTGTGTATTACGTTATAGATACTACAGGGGACTGTGCGCATTACGTATATAGATACATACAGGTGCTGTGTCCATTACGTTATATAGATACATACCGGGACTGTGCGCATTACGTTATATAGATACATACAGGGGACTGTGCGCATTACGTTATATAGATACATACGGACTTGCGCATTACGTTTTATAGATACATACAGGGGACTGTGGGCATTACGTTATATAGATACATACAGGGGAACTGTGCGCATTATGTTATATAGATACATACAGGGACTGTGCGCATTACGTTATATATATACATACAGGGACTGTGTGCATTAGTTTATAGATACATACAGGGGACTGGCGCATTACGTTATATAGATACATACAGGGGACTGTGCGCATTACGTTATATAGATACATACAGGGATGGTGTGCATTACGTTATATAGTACACTACAGGGGACTGTGGCGCATTACGTTATATAGAACATCAGGGACTGTGTGCATTACGTTACTAGAACTTACAGGGGACTGTGTGCATACGTTATATAGACATACAGGGGACTGTGTCCATACGTTATATAGATAACAAACAGGGGGACTGTGTGCTTTACGTTATATAGATAACATACAGGGGACTGTGGCATTACGTTATATAGATACATAAGGGGGCTAGTGTGCCATTACGTTATATAGATACATACAGGGGACTGTGTGGCATTAAGTTATATAGATACATACAGGGGACTGTGGCGCATTACGTTTATATAATACATTACAGGGGACTGTGCGCATTACGTATATAGATACATACAGGGGACTGTGTGCATTACGTTATATAGATACATACCGGGGACTGTGTGCATTAGTCTATAGATACATACAGGGGACGTGTGCGCATTACGTTATATAGATACATACAGGGGCTGTGTGCATTACGTTATATTAGATACATACAGGGGACTGTGTGCCGCATTAGTTATATAGATACATACAGGGGCTGTGTGCAATTACGTTATATAGAATACATACAGGGGACTGTGGCCATACGTTATATAGATACATACAGGGGACTGTGCGCATTACGTTATATAGATACATACAGGGGACTGTGTGCATTACGTTATATAGATACATACAGGGGACTGTGCGCATTACGTTATATAGATACATACAGGGATGTGCGCTTACGTTATATAGATACACAGGGGACTGTGGGCATTACGTTATATAGATACATAACAGGAGGGACTGGTGCATAAGTTATATAGATACATACAGGGGGACGTGTGCATTACGTTATATAGATACCAACAGGGGACTGTGCGCATTACGTATATAGATACATACAGGGGACTGTGTGCATTACGTTATATAGATACATACAGGGGACTGTGTGCATTACGTTATATAGATACATACAGGGGACTGTGCGCATTACGTTATATAGATACATACAGGGGACTGTGTGCATTACGTTATATAGATACATACAGGGGACTGTGTGCATTACGTATATAGATACTACGGGGACTGTGCGCATTACGTTATATAGATACATACAGGGGACTGTGTCTTGTATATAGATACATACAGGGATGTGCGCATTACGTTATATAGATCATACAGGGGACTGTGGCTTTATTTATATGATACATACAGGGGGACTGTGTGCATTACGTTATATAGATACATACAGGGGACTGTGCGCATTACGTATATAGATAATACAGGGACTGGCGCATAACGTTATATAGCTACTACGGGGACTGTGCGCATTACGTTATTAGATACATACAGGGGATGGCGCATTACGTTATATGTTAGATCCATACAGGGGACTGTGCGCAGATTACGTTATATAGATACATCAGGGGACTGTTGGCATACGTTTATAGATACATACAGGGGACTGTTCGCATTCGTTATATAGATAACATACAGGGGACTGTGGCCTTACGTTTATAGATACATAACAGGGGACTGTGGCATTACGTTATATAGATACATACAGGGGACTGTGCGATTACGTTAGATATAGATAATTACAGGGGACTGTGTCGCATTACGTATATAGATACATACAGGGGACGTGTGCATTAGTTATATAGATACATACAGGGGACTGTGCCATTACGTTATTAGATACATACAGGGGGGGACTGTGGCATTACGTTTATAGATAACATACAGGGGGACTGTGCGCATTACGTTATATATAGTACATTACAGGGGACTGTGCGCAGTACGTTATATGATACATACAGGGGACTGTGCGCATTAAGTTATATAGATATTACAGGGCCTGTGTTGTGTGCATACGTTATAGATACATACAGGGGACTGTGCGCATTACGTTATATAGATACATACAGGGGACAGGGTGCATTACGTTATATAGATACATACAGGGGACTGGGTGCATTACGTTATATAGATACATACAGGGGACAGGGTGCATTACGTTATATAGATACATACAGGGGACTGTGCGCATTACGTTATATAGATACATACAGGGGACTGTGCGCATTACGTTATATAGATACATACAGGGACTGGGTGATTAGTTATATAGATACATACAGGGGACGGGTGCATTACGTTAATAGATACATACAGGGACTGTGCGCATTACGTAATAGATACATACAGGGGACTGTGCGCATTTCGTTATATAGATACATACAGGGGACTGTGCGCATTACGTTATATAGATACATACAGGGGACTGTGCGCATTACGTTATATAGATACATACAGGGGACTGTGTGCATTACGTTATATAGATACATACAGGGACTGTGCGCATTACGTTATATAGATACATACAGGGGACTGTGTGCATTACGTTATATAGATACATACGGGGGACTGTGCCATTACGTTATATAGATACATACAGGGGACTGTGCGCATTACGTTATATAGATACATACAGGGGACTGTGGGCATTACGTTATATAGATACATAAGGGGACTGTGCGCATTACGTTATATAGATACATACAGGGGACTGTGTGCATTACTTATATAGATACATACAGGGGGATGTGCGCATTACGTTATATAGTCATAACAGGGGACTGTGCGCATTACGTTAAATAGATACATACAGGGACTGTGCGCATTACGTTATATAGATAACATACAGGGGACTGTGCGCATTACGTTATATAGATACATACAGGGGACTGTGCGCATTACGTTATATAGATACTAAGGGGACTGTGCGGTGCATTACGTTATATAGATACATACAGGGGACTGTGCGCATTACGTTATATAGATACATACAGGGGACTGTGCGCATTACGTTATATAGATACATACAGGGGACTGTGTGCATTACGTTATATAGATACATACAGGGGACTGTGCGCATTACGTTATATAGATACATACAGGGGACTGTGTGCATTACGTTATATAGATACATACAGGGGACTGTGCGCATTACGTTATATAGATACATACAGGGGACTGGTGCATTAAGTATATAGATACAACCGGGGATGGGGCATACATATAGATACATACAGGGACTGGCGCATTACGTTATATAGATACATAAGGGGACTGTGCGCATTACGTATATAGATACTACAGGGCTGTGGCATACGTTATATAGATACATACAGGGGACTGTGCGCATTACGTTATAAGATACATACAGGGGACTGTGCGCATTACGTTTATAGATACATACAGGGGACTGGGTTCTGTAGCCCGCATTAGTTATATAGATACATACAGGGGACGTGCGCATTACGTATATAGATACATACAGGGGACGGGATTACGTATATAGATACATAAGGATGGGCGCATTACGTTATATAAGATACATACAGGGGACGTGCATTCGTTATAGATACATACAGGGGACTGTGCGCATACGTTATATAGATACATACAGGGACCAGGGTGCATTATTAATATAGTTTACCCTGTACAACATAACTACAGTATATGTATTAATACCAGTAATTTCCAATATTAATAGTTCCCGTACTAACCACAAACTACAGTATATGTATTAATACCAGCAATTCTTAATATTATATAGTACGTACAACTACAACGACAGTATATGTATTAAGACCAGTAATTCTCAATAATTATATAGTATCCCCGTTACCAACCCAACTACAGAATATGTATTAATACCATTAATCTCAATGTTATATAGTATCCTGTACCAACCACAACTACAAAATATGTTTATACCTAGTACTTATCAATATTATATAGTATCCTGTACCAACCAGAACTACAGTATATGTATATTACCATTAATTTCAATATTATATAGTATCCCTGTACCAACCACACTACAGAATAGGTATTAATACCAGTTAATTCTCAATATTATATAGTATCCCGTACCAACCAGAGCTACAGTATATGTTTAATACCAGTATGTCTCAAATATATATAGTATCCCCGTACCAACAGAAGACAGTTATGTATATACAGTAATTCTCAATATATATATGTATCCCGTACCAGCCAGAAACTACAGTATATGATATTTAATACCAGTAATTCTCATATTATATAGTATCCCTACCAACCAGAACACAGTAATGTATTAATACCAGTATTCATATTATATAATCCCATCAACCGAAATACAGTTATTGTTTAATACCGTATATCTCAATATTATAAAGTATCCCCGTACCAACCGAACTACAGTATAGATCAATACAGTAATACTTAATATTATATATATCCCGTACCAACACAACTACATATATGTATCAATACCCGTAATTCTCATTATTATATAGTATCACCATACAACCAGAACTACAGTATATGTATTAATACCAGTAATTCTCAATATTATATAGTATACCCTGTACCAACCACAACTACAGAATATGTATTAATACCAGTAATTCTCAGATTATATAGTATCCCCGTACCAACCACAACTACAGTATATGTATCAATACCAGTAATTCTCAATATATATAGTATCCCCGTACCAACCAGAAACTACAGTATATGTATTAATACCTGAATTCTCAATATTATATAGTATCCCGTACCACCCGAACTACAGTATATGTATTAATACCAGTAATTCTCAATATATAAGTATCCCCGTACCAACCAGAACTACAGTATATGTATTATACCTTAATTCTCAATATTAGATAGTATCCCCGTACCAACCAGAACTACAGTATTGTATTAATACCAGTTATTCTCAATATTATATAGTATCCCCGTACCAACACAACTACAGTATATGTATTAATACCAGTAATTCTCAATATTATAAGTATCCCATAACAACCAGACTACAGTATATGTATTAAACCAGTAATCTCAATATTATATAGTTCCCCGTACCAACAAAATACAGAATAGTATTAATACCAGTAATTCTCAATATTATATAGTATCCCCGTACCAACCACAACTACAGTAATGTATCAATACCAGTAATTCTCAATATATATAGTATCCCGTACCAACCACAACTACCGTATATGTATTTATACCAGTATTCTCAATATTATATGTGATCCCCGTACCAACCACAACACAGTTAGTATCAATACCAGTAATTCTTCAAATATATAGTATCCCCGTACCAACCAGAACGACAGTATATGTATTAATACCTGTAATTCTCAATATTATATAGTATCCCTCCGTACCAAACCACAACTACAGTATATGTATTAATACCAGTAATTCTCAATATTATATAGTATCCCTGTACCACCAGAACTAAAGTATATGTATTAATACCAGTAATTCTCAATATTATATAGTATCCCTGTACAACCGAACTACAGTATATGTATAATACCCGTATTCTCAATATTATATAGTTCCCCGTACCAACCAGAACTACAGTATATGTATTAATACCAGTAATTCTCAATATTATATAGTATCCCTATACCAAACACAACTACAGTATATATTAATACAGTAATTCTCATATTATATAGTATCCCGTACCAACACAATACAGTATATGAATGACCATGACTAGAACGATCAGTCGTCTCCAGTATCACTAACGACCTTCATGTAATATTATTGGATCCTTTACAATCTGGATCTCCTGCACATCCACCGAGACAGCCTGTGTAAGGTTGTAAATGATCTGCAGGTTATAAAGACCAATGGTCCCATTCCACTCTAATACATTTATATACAATGCCCCATACTGTCAACACATTATATCCCATTATATGGTAATGATACATTCACTCTAATACATTTATATACAACTCTCCCTACGTCTAACACATATATCCCATATATGGTAATGATACATTTCATCTAATACATTTATATACAAATCTCCATAGTCTTACACATTATATCCCATTATATGGTAATGATACATTCACTCGATACATTATATACACAATCTCCATACGTCTAACACCTTATATCCCATTATGGTAATGATACATTCAGTCTCATACATTTTATTACAATGCCCCATACTGTCTAACACATTATATCCCATTATGGTAATGATACATTCACTCTAATACATTTATATACAACTCTCCATACGTCTAACACATTAATCCCATTATATGGTGATGATACATTCACTCTAATACATTATATACAATGCCCATACTGTCAACACATTCAGGGTTTACATAAAAGTTCTAATCGTTTTAAAATGGTGAATTTTGCCCCAACCAATCAGATGTTAGCTTTCAAATGTTAATAAGATCTGATTGGTGTGGCAAAAGCAATTTTTAACGATAAGAACTTTTATTGAATCTCCCTGATTATATCCCATTATATGGTAATGATACATTCACTCTAATACATTTATATACAATGCCCCATACTGTCTAACACATTATATCCCATTATATGGTATGATACATTCACTCTAATACATTATTATACAATGCCCCTACTGTCTAACACATTATATCCATTATATGGTGATGATACATTCACTCTAATACATTATATACAACTCCATACTGTCTAACACATTATATCCCATTATATGGTGATGACATTCACTCTAATACATTTATATACAACTCTCCATACTGTCTAACACATTATATCCCATTATATGGTAATGATACATTCAGTCTAATACATTTATATACAATGCCCCATACTGTCTAACACATTATATCCCATTATATGATAATGATACATTCACTCTAATACATTTATATACAACGCCCCATACTGTCTAACACATTATATCCCATTATATGGTAATGATACATTCAGTCTAATACATTTATATACAATGCCCCATACTGTCTAAACCATTATATCCCATTATATGGTAATGATACATTCACTCTAATACATTTATATACAATGCCCCATACTGTCTAACACATTATATCCCATTATATGGTAATGATACATTCACTCTAATACATTTATATACAAGCCCCATACTGTCTAACACATTATATCCCATTATATGGTAATGATACATTCAGTCTAATACATTTATATACAATGCCCCATACTGTCTAACACATTATATCCCATTATATGGTAATGATACATTCAGTCTAATACATTTATATACAATGCCCCATACTGTCTAACACATTATATCCCATTATATGGTAATGATACATTCACCTAATACATATATACAATGCCCCATACTGTCTAACACTATATCTCCATTATATGGTAATGAACATTCACTCTAATACATTTATATACAATGCCCCATACTGTCCTAACACATTCAGGGTATTCAATAAAAGTTCTTATCGTTAAAATGGTGCTAATTGCCCCAACCAATCAATGGTAGCTTTCAAAGTTAAGTAAGTCTGATTGTTGGGCAAAATTAGCACCATTTTTTAAAATAAGAACTTTATTGAATCTCCATTATATCCCATATAATGGTGAGATACATTCACTCTAATACATTTTATACAAGCCCATACTGTCTAACACATTATATCCCATTATATGGTAATGATACATTCACTCTAATACATTTATATACAATGCCCCATACTGTCTAACACATTATATCCCATTATATGGTAATGATACATTCACTCTAATACATTATATACAATGCCCCAACTGTCTAACACATTATATCCCATTATATGGTAATGATACATTCAGTCTAATACATTTATATACAACGCCCCATACTGCTAAACACTTATATCCATTATATGGTAATGATGCATTCACTCTAATACATTTTATATACAACTCCCCATACTGTCTAACACATTATATCCCATTATATGGTAATGATACATTCATCTAATACATTTATATACAACGCCCCATACTGTCTAACACATTATATCCCATTATATGGTAATGATGCATTCACTCTAATACATTTATATACAACGCCCATACTGTCTAACACATTTATCCCATTATATGGTAATGGTACATTCACTCAATACATTTATATACAACTCTCCACACAGTCAACACATTATATCCCTTATATGGTAAGATACATTCACTCTAATACATTTATATACAACGCCCCATACTGTCTAACACATATATCCCATTATATGGTAATGATACATTCAGTCTAATACATTATATACAACGCCTTACTGTCTAACACATTATTACCCATTATATGGTAATGATGCATTCACTCTAATACATTTATATACAACGCCCCATACTGTCTAACACTTATATCCCATATTATGGTAATGATGCATTCACTATATACATTTATATACAATGCCCCATACTGTCTAACACATTATATCCCATTATATGGGATGATGCATTCACTCTAATACATTATATACAATGCCCATACTGTCTAACACATATATCATATATATGGAATGATACATTCACTCTAATACATTTATATACAATGCCCCATACTGTCTAACACATTATATCCCATTATATGGTAATGATACATTCACTCTAATACATTTATATACAAGCCCCATACTGTCTAACACATTATATCCCATATTGTAATGATACATTCACTCTAAACATTTATATACAATGGCCCATACTGTCTAACACATTATATCCCATTATATGGTAATGATACATTCACTCTAATACATTTATATACAACTCCCATACAGTCTAACACATTATATCCCATTATATGGTAATGATACATTCACTCTAATACATTTATATACAACGCCCCATACTGTCTAACACATATATCCCATTATATGGTAATGAACATCAGTCTAATACATTTATATAACGCCCCCATACTGTCTACACATTATATCCCATTATATGGTAATGATGCATTCACTCTAATACATTTATATACAGCCCCTATATGTCTAACACATTATATCCCATTATATGGTAATGAGCATTCACTCTAATACATTTATATACAATGCCCATACTGTCTAACACATTATATCCATATGGTAATGATGCATTCACTCTAATACATTTATATACAATGCCCCTACTGTCTAACACATATATCCCATTATATGGTTGATACATTCACTAATACATTTATAACAATGCCCCATACTGTCTAACACATTATATATCATTATGGTAATGATACATTCACTCTAATACATTATATACAATGCCCCATACTGTCTAACACATATATCCCATTATATGGTAATGATCATTCACTCTAATACATTTATATACAATGCCCCATACTGTCTAACACATTATATCCCATTATATGGTAATGATACATCGTCTAATACATTTATATACAATGCCCCATACTGTCTAACAATTATATCCCATTATATGGTAATGATACATTCACCTCTAAACATTTATATACAATGCCCCATACTGTCTAACACATTATATCCCATATATGGTAATGATACATTCACTCTAATACATTTTATACATGCCCCATACTGTCTAACACATATAATCCCATTAAATGGTAATGATGCATTCACTCTAATACATTTATATACAATGCCCCATACTGTCTAACACATTTATCCCATTATATTGTATGATACATTCAGCTTATACATTTATATACAAGCCCCAAACTGTCTAACACATTATATCCCATTATATGGTAATGATGCATTCAGTCTAATACATTTATATACAATGCCCCATACTGTCTAACACATTATATCCCATTATATGGTAATGATGCATTCACTCTAATACATTTATATACAATGCCCCATACTGTCTAACACATTATATCCCATTATATGGTAATGATACATTCACTCTAATACATTTATATACAACTCTCCATACTGTCTAAACACTTATATCCATTATATGGTAATGTACATTCACTCTAATACATTTATATACAACGCCCCATACTGTCTAACACATAATCCCATATATGGTATGATACATTACTCTAATAATTTATATCAATGCCCATACTGTCTAACACTTATATCCCATTATATGGTAATGATACATACTCTATACATTTATATACAATGCCCCATACTGTCTACACATTATATTCCCATATATGGTAATGATACATTCACTCTAATACATTATATACAATGCCCCATACTGTCTAACAACATTATCATATCACCCATGGTGCCAATTCACGTTTTGAACCATCTAGGAAAAAGACACCACAATTTAACAATAATGCAGGTCATAATTCCTGTTGATGCCACATGGTGCCAGTGTGTTCTTCAATTTATGGACCCACCAGACCTCCCTCTGTCTCAGGTTTATTCCTCGATCACCACCCCCAGGGGGGTTCTAGGGTATCTGACACCTGAAACAACTTTAAATGCCGCCATGGCAGACGGGGTTGCACATTAAGCAGGGCGTGGCTTCATCAGGGACATAAACACTGGCTGTGGACTGGAGGGCTGACTCAACACTGATGTGTGGAATGGTGCTGAAATGCGGTATTGTAGGGAGCAGATTTTTTTAATTGCCGCCTTTTAAGTTGATGCAGGTGCGCGCCCCTGAGCAAATGTGTCAGCTTGCTTCATGGTAGGTGCACCCTGACCACCCCTAAGCCGATGAACTACCAAACCCATTCATTGTGTTCCATTGCTTTGTAATGTTTGAGAATTTATATATTAAGCGGTGGTGGAGGAGGAAGACAACCACTCCTAGGAGCCACATGGGTATGTGTGTTTTTATGATTATAAAGATTGTAAGATGATTTAAACCCATTGGGATTGCCGGAGTGTAGTATCCGTCTATTAACTGACTTCGCGGGTGAGGACCAAGCTAAGGTCCGGGGGGGGCCACACACATGAAGCGGGGATGTGAGTTGCTTTATCAGGATTCCGCTATTATCTGCTGTGGTTTGGTTGGATAGGACGTGGATGAAGTGGATGAAGTTGTACCATGTGCACAATAAGTGTAATTACAGTGTACAACACGGGTGCTTTATTCTACCTTCGGATAGTAATACTATATGCAGATAACCTATATGCAGTACAGAGTGTTTATAGTGGACCTATATGCAGTAATACCTATATGCAGTACAGAGTGTCTATAGTGTCCTTATGTGCCGTATAACTAATGCTAGCAGAGTGCCTATAGTGGCCTTATATGCAGTAATACCTTATATGCAGTACAGAGAGTGTCTATAGTGTACCTTATATGCAGTAATACCTTATATGCAGTACAGTGGTCTATAGGTGCCTTATATGCAGTAATACCTTATATGCAGTACAGAGTGTCTATAGTGTGCCTTATATGCAGTAATACCTTATATGCAGTACAGAGTGTCTATAGTGTGATTATATGCAGTATACATTTCATGCAGTACAGAGTGCTATAGTTACCTTATATGCAGTAATACCTTATATGCAGTACAGAGTGCCTATAGTGTGCCTTATATGCAGTAATACCTTACTATGCAGTTTACACGAGTGGTTATAGTGTGCCTTATATGCAGTAATACCTTATATGCAGTACAGAGTGTCTATAGTGTGCCTTATATGCAGTATACCTACTAGCAGTACAGAGTGTTATAGTGTGCTTATATGCAGTAATACCTTATATGGCAGTACCGAGTGCCTATAGTGTGCCTTATATGCAGTACAGAGTGCCATAGTGTGCCTTATATGCAGTTAACCTTATATGCAGTACCGGGCCTATAGTGTTGCCTTATATGCAGTACAGAGTCGATCATAGTGTGCCTTATTGCAGTAATACCTTATATGCAGTAAGAGTGCCTATAGTGTGCCTTATATGCAGTAATACCTTATATGCAGTACAGAGTGTTATAGTGTGCCTTATATGCAGTAATACCTTATATGCAACAGAGTGCTATAGTGTACCTTTATGCAGTAAATACCTTATGCAGTACAGAGTGCCTATAGTGTACCTTATATGCAGTAATACCTTATCTGCAGTCAGAGTGCTTAGGTACCTTATATGCAGTAATACCTTATATGCATACAGAGTGCCTATAGTGTACCTTATATGCAGTAATACTTATCTGCAGTACAGAGTGCCTATGTGACCTTATATGCAGTAATACCTTATATGCAGTACAGAGTGTATAGTGTACCTTATATGCAGTAATACCTTATCTGCAGTACAGAGTGCCTAATTGACCTTATATGCAGTAATACCTTATATGCAGTACAGAGTGCCTATAGTGTGTCTTATTGCAGTAATACCTTATATGCGTACAGAGTGCCTATGTTGACCTTATATGCAGAAATACCTTAATGCAGTACAGAGTGCCTATAGTGTACCTTATATGCAGTAATACCTTCTGCAGTACAGAGTGCCTATAGTGTACCTTATATGCAATAATACCTATATGCAATACAGAGTGCCTAGGTAGCTTGTGTTCTAGTTTAAACCTGGTCCTATTTTCTTCCTCTATATCACTAATGTCTATCCAGTTTCTGTCTATTTGCTACACTTTGTCTATGCTATCCCTTTTATTTGTGTATCAGTCCGCAACATCAACTCTGTAACATGCACAGTGGCAAAATACCTAGCCAACTTAAGTGCAGCAATAAACAGCAATAAACAGTATGGACAGTATAAGGAGCACCGTCCCTATATACAGTAAAAGAGTATGGACAGTATTAGGAGTGATGTCCCTATATACAGTAAAAAACAGTATAGATGGTATTAGGAGTACTGTCCCTATATACAGTAATAAACAGTATGGAAAGTATTAGGAGTGCCATCCCTATATACGAATAACAGTATATACAGTATTAGGGCACCATCCCTATATACACTAACAAACAGTATGGACAGATTAGGAGTACTGTCCCTATATACAGTAATAAACAGTATGGACGTATTAGGAGCACTGTCCCTATAACAGTAATAAAAGATATGGACAGTATTAGGAGCACTGTCCCATATACAGTAATAAACAGTATGGACAGTATAAGGAGCACTGTCCCTATATACAGTAATAAACAGTATGGACAGTATTAGGAGCACTGTCCCTATATACAGTAATAAACAGTATGGACAGTTTAGGAGCACTGTCCCTATATACAGTAATAAACAGTATATATACAGTATTAGGAGCACCGTCCCTATATACACTAATAAACAGTATGGACAGTATTTGGAGAATGTCTCTATATACGTAATAACAGTATGGACCAGTATTGGAGCACTGTCCCTATATCACTGTAAACAGTTATGGACAGTATTAGGAGCACGTCCCATATACAGTAATAAACAGCATGGACAGTATTAGGAGTGCTGTCCCTATATACAGTAATTAACAGTATGGACAGTATTAGGAGTACTGTCCCTATATACAGTACCATAAACAGTATGGACAGTATTAGGAGTACTGTCCTCGTATACAGGTTTAAACAGTATGGACAGTATGAGGAGTACTGTCCCTATATACAGTCTAATTAAACAGTATGGACAGTTATTAGGAGTTCACTGTCCACACAGCACACAGTCATGTTCACAAAGTGGACAAACACAGTCATTCAATACAGTGACACACACAGTCATTCACATACAGTGACAACACCACAGTCATTAACATAACCAGATGGCAATACACAGTCATTCATAACAGTGACAATCACACAGAATCCACATAACTAGTGGACAATCACACAGTCATTCACATACAGTGACAATCACACAGTCATTCAACATAAATTGTGACAAACACACAGTCATTTCATATACAGTGACATACACAGTCATTCACATACAGGGACACAAAACACAGTCATTCACATACAGTGACCACACACAGTCATTAACAATACAGTGACACACACATAGTCATTCACATACAGTGGCACACACACAGTCATTCACATACAGTGACAATCCACAGTCATTCACATACATGACACAACACAGTCATTAACATACAGTGACACACACACTAGTCATTCACATACAGTGGCACCCACACAGTCATTCACATACAGTGACTGACACAACACAGTCATTCACATACAGTGACACACACCACAGTCATTAACATACAGTGACACACACATAGTCATTCACATACAGTGGCACACACACAGTCATTCACATACAGTGACAATCACACAGTAATTCACATACAGTGACACATACAGTCATTCACAACAGTGCACACATACAGTCATTCACATAACAGTGACACACACACAGTCATTCACACACAGTGGACACACACACAGTATCACATACAGTTTTTATTAATATCATATTTATGTGACTTTGCTACATTTAATATGGAGCTCTTAGTTGCCTGTAACTGCTGTTTGGAACACTGGAGTTAGTAATTTAAATATTTTTGTATACTAAACTGGTATCAGTTGAACAACACCGAACATTTTATTGTACTTGGGCACCCCCTGCAATGTATGGGACATTATTACCAAAGAAAGTAAGGGCAGAGAATTTGTACTTATGTGAGGGGTATGGGGCTATCTATGTGGGTATGTGTAAAGTCTTATAAATGTTATTACTGGAGAGTAATATTGGAATTGTATTGTATTATGAACTGGACTGAGCATTTTATTATAGTTACACAACATCAAGGGTCTCATTTATCAAGAGCTGAAATTGTCTGGGTAATGTCGTTCTGGTATTTAGTACCAAAATTTCTAGCTTTTAAGGTAAATACCATTACCAATTACCTTACGCTGCCTGCGTGGGTGCAGCTGGCGACTTACTTATTAATATAGATTAGCGCAACTTTAACCCCACATTTTAAAACAGACCTGTTGGTAAATAGACCAAATGTTTAAATCTACATATTATAGGAAACTTTGTGTGTGTTGGGGGTGGTCTATGTGGACAGTGTTATAGTTCTCAACACCAATCATTTTATATACTGGGCACCCTCTGTATGTATAGGACATATAAGGCACCATTATTAAAGATTTTTACAATGGGCAGAAAACATTTAATATAAGTCAGTGTCACTTTACTTTTAAATACCTGAATAATTGAGCTGACAAATGTTTTATTCACTGTGAGTAGTGAACTTTGTAAGGGGGATTGGGACTAAAGCACTTGGTAACTGTACTGCTCATTGGAACCCCTTAGCTATTTCTTTAAAGGACAACTCCACCCTCATAAGAACATCTTTAGAAAGAACGGCCTCTTTAAAATATGTTGATATATCATAGTTTGTTCCTATGAATTCATTACTGTATGCCTGCTATGCTTCGGATGCTCATGGAAATGAGCAATGTAGAAACCTGTACTGAGCCTGTACTGAGCCTGGCAGATCAGAAGAGGCAGACAGGGGATTAACATTGTCATTAACAGTCATTGCGCTTTGAATGTCATCTGTCAAATCCATAACTGACAGTTTACTAACTGGAAGAACCTGGAAGCAGAAGAGAACGGGAAACAGGACATTGTGCAGGATTTCAGGTTAGACTTGTATATTTCAGATTCAAACTATTACCGTTTAGGGTTTTGGGGGGTGATTTACCTGTATGTAAGTTTTATTTTAGGGGGTGGAATTGCCCTTTAAACTTGTGTTTATCAACGAACTGGTATCTTGTTGTAAATTACTATTTGCCCCCTCTGTAATATTTGGGACTTTATCTGTTGCATTCAGTTAGATGAACTGGACTTGAAGTTTAGTTCTTGAAGACGTTTCGCTAGTCATCCGACTGGCTTTCTCAATTCAGAATGACTTGTACAAGAATCTGTGGCAATTATGTACCCTGGAAAAATCCCAATTAGCATATCACCAGCCAGGTGTTAAGGGGTGATTGGATGTGGCTTAGAGGTGTTGACTGAACGCCCAGTGTAAGGTGTACATGGTGTCTGCCATGTACAATGCTGTTGTGACACCTTACTATGGGCGTTCCTATAACACCTCTTAGCCACTATCCAATCATTCGAGGGTTACGAACGATACTTTCGATGGTTGCGAAAATACAACCAGAAATTTGAGGGTTACCGAATGATACTTTTGAGGGTTAGCGAAAATAGAAACCAGAAAGTCGAGGGTTTCCGAACAATTTTCGAGGGGTGGTGAAAATAGAACCAGAAATTCGAGGGTTTCCGAACAATACTTTCGAGGGTTGGTGATGAAAGATTGATGTGAAAATAGAACCAGAAATCGAGGGTTCCGAAAGATACTTTCGATGGTTTGCGAAAATAGAACCAGAAATTCGAGGGTTTCCGAACGATAATTGAGGGATGGTGAAAATGAACCAGAAATTCGAGGGTTAAAGAAATCAAACAATACTTCGAGGGCTAGCACAACTATACATTCTAGGGTTCGCAAAAACGATCCGTACTGCGAAGGTTACTGAAAAACGAAGGGTACAAAATCGAGCGGCCTGTAAATTAGATAATTATCGAATTTACGATAATTATCGAAAATACAGCCGCAAGTTGATAAAAACTAACTGGTTCGAACTGAACAGTGCTCCTATACTGTCCATACTGTTTATTAGTGTATATAGGACAGTACTCCTAATACTGTCCATACTGTTTATTATGTAATAGGGACAGTACTCCTATACTGTCCATACTATTTATACTGTATAGGGGGACAGTACTCCTTATACTGTCTATACTGTTTATTACGTTTATAGGGACAGTGTCTAATACTGTCATACTGTTTATTAGTGTATATAGGGACAGTACTCCTTATACTGTCCATACTGGTTATTACTGTATATAGGGACAGTACTCCTAATACTGTCCTACTATTTATTACTGTATATGGGGACAGTACCCTATATACTGTCCATACTGTTTGTTACTGTATATAGGGCAGTGCTCCTAATACTGTCCATACTGTTATTATGTGTAATTAGGGACAGTACTCCTATATACTGTCCATACTGTTATTACTGTATAGGGACAGTACTTCTAATACTGTCCATACTGTTTAAAAACCTTTACTAGGACAGTTGCATTAGGAGTATAAAGACCAATACAGGGATTTACTGTGTCATAGACCATCGGTAACTGTTTTAGCAAAGACCCAATACAGGGATTCTGTGCCATCGGAGCGAGTACTGTAAGCAGATAAGGGTACTTCAACTTATAAGGACCCAGACATGATTACTGTGCATTAGAGTATAAAGACCAATACAGGGGATTACTGCATTAGAGTATAAAGACCAATACAGTGGATTACTGTGCATCAGAGTAAAGACCAATACAGGATAGGCATCAGAGTATAAAGACCAATACTGATTACTGTGCATCAGAGTATAAAGACCAATACAGGGATTACTGTTCACAGAGTATAAAACGACAATACAGTGATATGTGCATCAGAGTATAAAGACCAATACAGGGTAACTGCATAAGTATAAGACCATACAGGGATTACTGTGCAATCAGAGTATAAAGAACCAATACAGGGATTACTGTACACGAGTATGGATTACTGTGCATCAGAGTTATAAAGACCAATACAGGGGATTACATAGTATAAAAAAACCAGAGTCATGGATTACTGTGCATCAGAGTATTAAGACCAATATCAGGGATTGCTGCATACTAAGAGTTATTAAGACCAAACAGGGATTACTGGATTATCAAAGTATAAGATAGCTGTGCATCAAAAGTATAAGGACAATTACAGGATAAGTGCAGAGTATAAAGCCAATACAGGTTACTCTGTCATTCAGAGGATAAGACCAAACAGTGATACTGTGCATCAGAGTATAAAGACCAATACAGGGATTACTGTACCATGCGAGTATGGATCTACTGTGATAAGGAGCTATAAAGACATACAGGATTACTGTGCATTAGAGTATAACGACCAATACAGGGATTACTCTGCATCAGAGTATATAAAGACCAATTACAGTGCGATACTGTGCATCAGTAGTATAAAGGAACAATACAGGAGTACTGTATCAGAGTATGGATACTGTGCATCAGAGTATAAAGAACAATACAAGGGATTAATGTCATAGATAAAAGGATACAGGAGTTATGTGCATCAGAGTATAAGACCCAATACAGGATACTGTGCAAAGTTCAAGAAAGGGATTACTCTGCATCAGAGTATAAGCCAATACAGGATACTGTTCATTAAGTATAAAGACCAATACAGGGCATTACTTGCATTAGAGTATAAAACCAATACAGGATTACTGTGCTCAGAGTATAAAGACCAATACGGATTACTGTGCATCAGAGTATAAAAAGACCAATACAGGATTACTGTTAGCATCAGAGATAAAGGACCAATACGGGATTACTGATAAACAGAGTTAAAGCAATAGGATAAGACTCAATACCGTGATACTGGCATAGAGTATAAGACCAAAAGGGATTCTCTGCATCAGAAGTATAAAGACCCAATACAGTGATTACTGTGCATCAGAGTATAAAACCAATACAGGGATACTGTACACAGAGTGGATTACTGTGCATCAGAGTATAAAACTAACAGGGGATTCTGTGCATTTAGAGTATAAAGACCAATACAGGATAGTGCATGTGATATTGTGCATCAAAGTTATAAGACCAATACAGGATACTGTGCATACAGAGTATAAAGACCAAGAAAGAGATATTGGATTACTGTGCATAGAGTAAAACCACTACAGGGATTATTACTGTACACCAGAGTTGGATTACTATGCATCAGAGTATAAAGACCAATCAGGGATTACTGTGCATAGAGTATATAAGACCCAATACAGGGATTACTGTGCATAAAGTATAGATTTAGTTGTGCATCAAAGTATAAAGACCAAACAGGATTACTGTCGCATCTAGAGGTATAAATGACCAATACAGGGATTATCTGCACAGAGTATAAAGACCAATACAGTGATTACTGTGCATCAGAGTCTAAAAGACCCTAATCCAGGGTATTATTATGTACATCAAGAGTATGGATTACTGTGCATCAGAGTATAAGACCAATAAAGGGATATCTGAGCATCAAGACAATTACTGAGTATAAAGACCAATACAGGATTACTGTGATCAGAGTATAAAGACACAAAGAAGGGATTACTGTACATAGAGTATGGATTATGTGCATCAGAGATAAAGACCAATTCAGGAGTCTGCTGCATTGAGTATAAAGACCAATACAGTGTTACTGTGCATCAGAGTATAAAGACAAATCAGGGATTACTGTAACATCGAGTAGGATTACTGTGCATCAGAGATAAAGACCAATCAGGGATTACTGGCATAGAGTTAAAAGACAATACAGGGATTTTGCTAGAGTAAAGACCTACAGGTTACTCTGCATCAAGTATAAAGACCAATACAGTATTACTGTGCATCAGAGTATGATATAGTGTATCCACTGTCATGAGAGTAATGACTGGCATCCTAGATAATGGATAAGGCTACTGTGCATCTAGGTATAAGACGCATCTACGGATTACTTGATCGAGTATAAAGCCAGTACGATGTGCATCAGAATGAATTTGATACTGTAGTCAACAGATATAAAAGTGCCCAAGTACGGATTTACTGTGCATTCAGTAGTAAGATCGACATCAGAGAGGAAATTGTATGCATAGAGTATAAGGCCAAAAATGGATTACTGTGACATCAGAGTTAAAGACCACTAGGGATTACCTGGGACATACAGAGTATAAACAATACGGAATTATGGCATCAGAGTATAAAGAACCAATAAGGATTCTCATTGTCCACATGATAATAAGGACAATACATGTTTGGCAAGATATAAGAGAAAGTGATTACTTACAAGATAAGCACATTCAACTGCCATGTGTGCACAGGGTAACCCTACCACTTCGTGGTCTACTCTCTCCATCTTTCTTATTGCTATTAACATTTACAAAGAATTCCTTTCACTGCTGGTTTGTCATGGCAACAGTATTCTGTCCTCTCTGCATTCCCCGATACTACCAGCTCCTTGGGCCAGGAACGTTGGGGGGAGGAGTGGGTGGATCCGTACACAGTTCATGTTATGGAAAAGAGACCCTAAAAAAGGGGAAGGAAAGGACACAACCCCCAATGGGAGGACATAATAGCCCACCTCAAACTTGGTCCATAATCGCTGCCAAAGGAACAAGCCAATGGTAATGGAGAAGTTCTCTTGATGTCTGCACGTATGGGATACAGCATAACATCAGGAAACGGGGCCTATGGGATAACAGATACATACAGGGGTAAACTGCGGCATCATGTAACAGATACCTCAGGGAGGTAACTGGCATAATGGGATACAGTACATCAGGGTTACTAGGCATCATGGTATAAGAGATAACATACGGTAACTGGGCATAATGGGATTACAGATAAATACAGGAGGTTACTGGCTCACGGGATACAGTTAATACAGGGTTTACTGGGATCACGGCATACAGATACATAAACGGGTACTGTGGCATCTGGGATACAGATACATACAGGGTTACTGGCATAATTGTGGATTACAGATACATACAGGGAGTTACACTGGATCTCGGGATAACAGTACATACAGGGGTACTGGCATCACGGTATAGATACATTCAAAGGGGGTTCTGGGCATCATGGTATACAGATCACTACAGGGTTACTGGGACCATGGATACGAACTACAGGGTACTGGGCAATGGTATACAGATACATACAGGGTACTGGTACATGTTATCAAAAGGCAAACTAGCGGGATATGCGTGATAGTACTTGAACATATACGTGGTTAGTGTGACTCATATTATATAGATACAGAACATAGGGGACTAATGTTATCATTGTATAACTGTACATACAGGTCATGATGTATGGTGGCATAGCAGTAAATACTGTCAGAGTACGTGTGGCAGTACGTTAATAGAAACATAAGGGGATGCTGCGCATTACGTTATATAATACATACAGGGGACTGTGCGCATATACGTTATATAGTACATACAGGGGCTGTGTGCATACGTGTATATAGATACATACAGGGACTGTGCGCCTTACGTTTATAAGATACATACAGGGGGCTGTGCGAATTACGGTTTATTATATACATACAGGGGGGACTGGGGCATTACGTGATATAGATTACATACAGGGACTGGCGCATTACGTTATATAGATACATACATGGGGACTGTGCGCATTACGTTATATAGATACATACGGGGGGACTGTGTGCAGACGTTTATATAGATCATCCTACAGGGGACTGTGCGCATTACGTGATATAGATACATACGGACGTGCGCATTACGTATATAATACATACAGGGGACTTTGTGCATTACGTTATATAGATACATTCAGGGGAATGTGACGTCATTACGGTGATATGAATACTACAGGGACTGTGCGCATTACGGTATATAGATACATACAGGGGACGTGCGGCATTAGTTATATAGATACATACAGGGGACGTGCGCATTACGTATATAAGATACATACAGGGGTGTGTGCATTAACGTTATATAGATACATAAAGGGGACTGATGTCCATTACGTATATAGATACCTACAGGGGCTGTGACGTGTGCATTCACGTTATATAGATACATACAGGGGACTGTGTCATTAGTTATATAGATACATACAGGGGACTGTGCGATTACGTATATAGATACCTACATTTTTTTTTTACAGGGGACTGGTGCATAACGTTATAAGATTACATACAGGGGACTGTGCGCATACGTATCTAGATACATACAGGGGATGTGTGGGCATTACGTTATATAGATACATACAGGGGATGTGCGCATTACGTTTATAGATAATACAGGCGGGACTGTGCGCACTTACGTTATAAGTACATACAGGGGGACTGTGCGCATTACGTTATAGATACATACAGGGGACTGTGTGCAATTAACGTCTTATATAGATACATAACAGGGGACTGTGCGCATTACGTTATATAGATACATACAGGGGGACTGTGTGCATTACGTTATATAGATACATACAGGGGACTGTGCGCATTACGTTATATAGATACATACAGGGGACTGTGCGGCATTACGTATTAGATACTACAGGGGACTGTGGCTTACTACGTTATATAGATACATACAGGGGACTGTGCGCATTACGTTATAAGAATACAGGGGCTGGTGCATTACGTTATATAGATACATACGGGACGGGTGATGTGCATTACGTTATAGATACATACGGGGAACGTGGCATTACGTTATATAGATACATTACAGGGGACTGTGTGCCATTACGTTATATATATACATACAGGGGTACTTGTGTAGCATTACGTTATATAGATACATATACAGGGGACTGTGCGCATTACGTTATATAGATACATACAGGGGACTGTGCGCATACGTTTCATAGATACATACAGGGGACTGTGCGCATTACGTTATATGATACATACAGGGGACTGTGCGCATTAACGTTATATAGATACATACAGGGGACTGTGTGCATTACGTTATATGATACATACAGGGGACTGTGTGCATTAGTTATATAGATACATACAGGGGACGTGGCGCATTACGTTCTATAGATACATACAGGGGACGGTGCGCATTACGTTATATAGATACATACAGGGACTGTGCGCATTACGTTAATATCGTGATACCATACTCAGGGGACTTGCGCATTACGTTATATAGATACATACAGGGGACTGTGCGCATACGTATATAGTACATACAGGGGTACTGTGGGCATTACGTGTATATAGTACATACAGGGGACTGTGGGCATTACGTTATATAGATACATACAGGGGACTTGTGTATTACGTATATAGATACCTACGGGGATGTGGCATTACGTATATAGATACTACAGGGCTGTGTCATACGTTATATAGATAAGACGGGATGTGCGCATTACGTTTATAGATAATACGGGGACTGGGCATTCGTTATTAGATACATACCGGGACTGTGCGCATTACGTTATATAGATACATACAGGGACTGTGGTGCATTAACGTTTATATAGATACATACAGGGGAACTGTGCGCATTATGTTATATAGATACATACAGGGGACTGTGCGCATTACGTTATATATGATACATACACGGGACTGTGTGCATGTAGTTATATAGATACATACAGGGGACTGGCGCATTACGTTATATAGATACATACAGGGACTGTGCGCATTACGTTATATAGATCATACAGGGATGGTGTCGCATTACGTTATATAGATACATACAGGGGACTGTGGCGCATTACGTTATATAGATACATACAGGGGACTGTGTGCATTACGTTATTAGAGTACATACAGGGGACTGTGTGCATACGTTATATAGAACATACAGGGGACTGTTCCAGGTACGTTTTAGGATAAAAACAAACAGGGGGACTGTGTGCTTACGTTATATAGATAACATACAGGACTGTGCGCATTACGTTTATAGATACATACAAGGGGCTGTGTGCCATTACGTTATATAGATACATCAGGGGACTTGTGGCATTACGTTATATAGATACATACAGGGGACGTGGCGCATTACGTTATATAATACATACAGGGGACTGTGCGCATTACGTTATATAGATACATACAGGGGACTGTGTGCATTACGTTATATAGATACATACGGGGACTGTCGCATTAGTTACTATAGATACATACAGGGGCGTGTCGCATTACGTTATATAGATACATACAGGGGACTGTGTGCATTACGTTATATAGATACATACAGGGGACTGTGCGCATTATGTTATATAGATACATACAGGGGGCTGTGTGCATTACGTTATATAGATACATACAGGGGACTGTGCGCCATACGTTCTTAGATACATACAGGGGACTGTGCGATTACGTTATATGTAGATAATACAGGGGACTGTGTGCATTACGTTATATAAGATACATAACAGGGGACTGTGCGCATTAGTTATATAGATAATACAGGGGACTGTGGGCTACGTTATATAGATACTACAGGGGACTGTGGGCATTACGTTATATAGATACATAACAGGGGAAGGGACTGTGTGGCATAACGTTATAATAGATAACATACAGGGGACTGTGCATTACGTTATATAGATACATACAGGGGATGTGCGCATTACGTTATATAGATACATACAGGGGACTGTGTGCATTACGTTATATAGATACATACAGGGGACTGTGTGCGCATACGTTTATATAGATACATACAGGGGACTGTGCGCATTACGTTATATAGATACATACAGGGGACTGTGTGCATTACGTTATATAGATACATACAGGGGACTGTGTGCATTACGTATATCGATACATACGGGGACTGTGCGCATTACGTTATATAGATACATACAGGGGGACTGTGTCATTACGTATATAGATACATACAGGGGAATGTGGCATACGTTATTATAGATATACAGGGGACTGTGTCGCATTTAGATTTATATGATACAATACAGGGGGATGTGTGCATTACGTTATATAGATACATACAGGGGAAACTGTGCGCATTACGTTATATAGATACATACAGGGACTGGCGCATTAGTTATATAGATACATACAGGGGACTGTGCGCATTACGTTATTAGATACATACAGGGGACTTGTGCGCATTACGTTATAGTATAGATCCATACAGGGGACTGTGCGCAATTACGTTATATAGATACATACAGGGGACTGTGCGCATTACGTTTATAGATACATACAGGGGACTGTGTGCATTCCGTTATATAGATACATACAGGGGACTGTGGGCATTACGTTAATAGATACTAAAGGGGACTGTGGGCATTACGTATATAGATACATACAGGGGACTGTGCGCATTACGTTATATAGATATTACAGGGGACTGTGTCCATTACGTATATAGATACATACAGGGACGTGTGCATTACGTTATATAGATACATACAGGGGACTGTGTCCATTACGTTATTAGATACATACAGGGGGACTGTGGCATTACGTTTATAGATAACATACAGGGGGACTGTGCGCATTACGTTATTATAGACATACGGGGACTGTGCGCAGTCGTTATATGATACATACAGGGACTGGTGCGCATTAACGTTATATAGATAATACAGGGCACGTGTGTGGCATTACGTTATTAGATACATACAGGGGACTGGTGGCTCGATTACGTTTTATATAGATACATACAGGGGACTGTGCGCATTACGTTTATAAGATACATACAGGGGACTGGTCGCATTACGTTATATAGATACATACCAGGGGACGTGCATTATTATATAGTACATACGGGACTGGTGCCATTACGTCATATAGATAATACGTGGACGTGGCATTACGTTATATAGATACATACAGGGCTGGTATTAGTTATATAGATACATACAGGGGACGGTGCATTACGTTATATAGATACATCAGGACTGTGCGCATTACGTAGTATAGATACATACAGGGACTGTGGCGCATTCTTATATAGATACATACAGGGGACTGTGCGCATCTATATAAGATACATACAGGGACTGTGCGCATTACTGTTATATAGATACATACAGGGACTGTGTGCATTACGTTATATAGATACATACGGGGGGGACTGCGGCATTACGTTATATAGATCATACAGGGGACTGTGTGCATTACGTTATATAGATACATACGGGGACTGTTGCCATTACGTTAGAAGATACATACAGGGGAACTGTGCGCATTACGTTATATAGAGACATACAGGGGACTGTGGTGCATCTACGTTATATAGATACATACAGGGGACTGTGGCATTACGTTATATAGATACATCAGGGGACTGTGTTGCATTACTTTATATAGATACATACAGGGGGATGTGGCATTACGTCTATATAGATCCATTAACAGGGGACTGTGCGCATTACGTTTAATATAGATACATACAGGGGATGTGCGCATTACGTTATATAGATAAATACAGGGGACTGTGGCATTACGTTATATAGAACATACAGGGACTGTGGCATTACGTTATATAGATACATTAAAGGGGACTGGGCATACTTATATAGATCACATACAGGGGATGTGCGCATTACGTTATATGATACATACAGGGGACTGTGCGCATTACGTTATATAATACATCAGGGACTGTCGCATTCGTTATATATACATACGGGGACTGTGCGATTTACGTTATATAGATACTACAGGGGACGTGTGCGCATTACGTTATATAGATACATACAGGGGACTGTGCTGCATTACGTTATAATAGATACATACAGGGGACTGGTGCATTACAGTATATAGATACATACCGGGGACTGGGGCATACATTATATAGATACATACAGGGGACTGTGCGCTTACGTTATATAGATACTACAGGGGACTGTGCGCATTACGTATATAGATACATCAGGGGGCTTGTGCGACATTACGTTATATAGATACATACAGGGGACTGTGCGCATTACGTTAATAGATACATACAGGGACTGTGCGCATTACGTTATAGATAGATACATACAGGGGACTGGGGTTCTGTAGACGCCGCATTACGTTATATAGATACATACAGGGGACGTGCGGCATTACGTATATAGATACATACAGGGGACGGGCATTACGTATATAGATACATAAGGGGAATGGGCGCATTACGTTATATAGATACATACAGGGGACGTGGCATTACGTTATAAGATACATACAGGGGACTGTGCGCATTACGTTATATAGATACATACAGGGGACAGGGTGCATATTAATATAGTACCCTGTACAACATAACTACAGTATATGTATTAATACCAGTAATTTCCAATATTATAGTTTTCCCCGTACTAACCACAACTACAGTATAGTATTAATACCAGCAATTCTTAATATTAATAGTACGCGTACCAACTAACAACACAGTATATGTATTAATACCAGTTAATTCTCAATAATTATATAGTATCCCGTACCAACCACAACTACAGAATATGTATTAATACCATTAATTCTCAATTTATATAGTATCCCTGTACCAACCACAACTACAAAATATGTTTATACCTAGTACTTATCAATATTATATAGTATCCTGTACCAACCAGAACTCAGTATATGTATATTACCATGTAATTCAATATATATAGTATCCCTGTACCAACCACAACTACAGTAATATGTATTAATACAGTAATTCTCAATATTATATAGTATCCCGTACCAACCAGAGCTACAGTTATATGTCTTAATACCAGTAATGTCTCAAATATATATAGTATCCCCGTACCAACCAAGAAAACAGTATATGTATTTAATACAGTAATTCTCAATATGATATATGTATCCCCGTTACCACCAGAACTACATATATGTATTTTAATACCAGTAATTCTCATATTATATAGTATCCCGTACCAACCAGAACACAGTAATGTATTAATACCAGTAATTCTCAATATTATATAGATCCCCATCAACCAGAAATACATATGTGTCTTAATACCGTAATATCTCAATATTATAAAGTATCCCCGTACCAACCGAACTACAGTAGATAATACAGAATTTATTTATATAGTATCCCGTCCAACACAATACAGTATATGTATCAATACCGTAATTCTCAATTATTATATAGTATCCCATACCAACCAGAACTACAGTATATGTATTAATACCAGTAATTCTCATATATTATATAGTATCCCTGTACCAACCACAGATCTACAGAATATGTATTAATACCAGTAATTCTCAAGATTATATAGTATCCCCGTACCAACCACAACTACAGTATATGTATCAATACCAGTAATTCTCAATATATATAGTATCCCCGTACAACCAGAACTACAGTATATGTATATACCTGTAATTCTCATATTATATATATCCCGTACCACCGAACTACAGTATATGTATTAATACAGTAATTCTTCAATATATATAGTACTCCCCGTAACCAACCAGAACACAGTATATGTATTTATCCTTAATTCTCAATATTAGATAGTCTCCCCGTACCAACCAGAACTTACAGTATATGTATTAATACCAGTTATTCTCAATATTATATAGTATCCCCGTACCAACACAACTACAGTATATGTATTAATACCAGTAATTCTCAATATTATAAGTATCCCATAACAACCAGAACTACAGTATATGTATTAAACCAGTAATCTCAATATTATTATAGTTACCCCGTACCAACAAAATAAGAATAGTATTAATACCAGTAATTCTCAATATATATAGTATCCCCGTACCAACCACAACTACAGTAATGTATAATACCAGTAATCTCAATATATATAGTATCCCGTACCAACCACAACTACGTATATGTATTATACCAGTATTCTCAATATTATTATCCCCGTACCAACCACAACACAGTCTAGTATCAATAACCAGTAATTCTCAATAGTTATAGTATCCCCGTACCAACCAGAACACAGTATATGTATTAATACCTGTAATTCTCAAATTATATAGTATCCCCCGTACCAACACAACTACAGTATATGTATTAATACCAGTAATTCTCAATATTATTAGTATCCCTGTACCACCAGAACTAAAGTATATGTATTATACCAGTAATTCTCAATATTATATAGTATCCCTGTACCAACCGAACTACAGTATATGTATAATACCCGTATTCTCAATATTATATAGTTCCCCGTACCAACCAGAACTACAGTATATGTATTAATACCAGTAATTCTCAATATTATATAGTTATCCCTATACCAACACAACTACAGTATATGTATTAATACCAGTAATTCTCAATATTATATAGTATCCCGTACCAACCACAACTACAGTATATGTATATGTAACCAGATAGAACGATCAGTCTTCTCCAGTATCACTAACGACCTTCATGCTCATAACTTATTGGATCCTTTACAATCTGGATTCCGTCCTGCACATTCCACCGAGACAGCCCTGTGTAAGGTTGTAAATGATCTGCAGGTTATAAAGACCAATGGTCCCATTCACTCTAATACATTTATATACAATGCCCCATACTGTCTAACACATTATATCCCATTATATGGTAATGATACATTCACTCTAATACATTTATATACACTCTCCCTACTGTCTACACTATATCCCATATATGGTAGATACATTTCATCTAAACATTATATACAATCCCATAGTCTTACACATTATACCCATTATATGGTAATGATAATTCACTCTGATACATTATATACAAACTCCCATACGTCCTAACACTTATATCCCATTATATGGTAATGATACATTCAGTCTAATACATTTATATACAATGCCCCATACTGTCTAACACATTATATCCCATTATATGGTAATGATACATTCACTCTAATACATTTATATACAACTCTCCATACTGTCTAACACATTATATCCCATTATATGGTAATGATACATTCACTCTAATACATTTATATACAATGCCCCATACTGTCTAACACATTCAGGTATTATCATAAAAGTTTAATCGTTTTAAAATGGTGAATTTTGCCCCAAACCAATCAGATGTTAGCTTTCAAATGTTAATAAGATCTATTGGTGGGGCAAAGTAGCAATTTTTAACATAAGAAACTTTTATTGAATCTCCCTGATTATATCCCATTATATGGTGATGATACATTCACTCTAATACATTTATATACAATGCCCCATACTGTCTAACACATTATATCCCATTATATGGTATGATACATTCACTCTAATACATTTTATACAATGCCCCTACTGTCTAACACATTATATCCATTATATGGTGATGATACATTCACTCTAATACATTTATATACAACTTCCATACTGGCTAACACATATATCACCCATTATATGGTGATGATACATCACTCTAATACATTTATAAACAACTCTCCATACTGTCTAACACTTATATCCCATTATATGGTAATGATACATTCATCTAATACATTTATATACAATGCCCCATACTGTCTAACACATTATATCCATTATATGTAATGATACATTCACTCTAATACTTATATACAACGCCCATACTGTCTAACACATTATATCCCATATATGGTAATGATACATTCAGCTAATACATTTATATACAATGCCCCATACTGTCTAACCATTATATCCCATTATAGTGTATGATACATTCACTCTAATACATTTATATACAATGCCCCATACTGTCTAACACATTATATCCCATTATATGGTAATGATACATTCACTCTAATACATTTATATACAACGCCCCATACTGTCTAACACATTATATCCCATTATATGGTAATGATACATTCAGTCAATACATTTATATACAATGCCCCATACTGTCTAACACATTATATCCCATTATATGGTAATGATACATTCAGTCTAATACATTTAATACAATGCCCCATACGTCTAACACATATATCCCATTATATGGTAATGATATTCACCTAATACATATATACAATGCCCATATGTCTAACACATATATCCCATTATATGTAATGAACATTCACTCTAATACATTTATATACAATGCCCCATACTGTCTAACACATTCAGGTATTCAATAAAGTTCTTATCGTTAAAATGGTGCTAATTGCCCAACCAATCAGATGGTAGCTTTCAAAGTTAAGTAAGTCTGATTGTTGGGCAAATTAGCACCATTTTTAAATAAGAACTTTTATTGAATCTCCGATTATATCCCATTAATGGTGAGATACATTCACTCTAATACATTTTAACAAGCCCTACTGTCAACACATTAATCCATTATATGGTATGATACATTCACTCTAATACATTTATATACAATGCCCATACTGTCTAACACATTATATCCCATTATATGGTAATGATACATTCACTCTAATACATTTATATACAATGCCCCATACTGTCTAACACATTATATCCCATTATATGGTAATGATACATTCAGTCTAATACATTTATATACAACGCCCCATAACTGCTAAACACTTAATCCCATTATATGGTAATGATGCTTCACTCTAATACATTTTATATACAACTGCCCATACGGTCTAAACACATTATATCCCATTATATGGTAATGATACATTCAGTCTAATACATTTATATACAACGCCCCATACTGTCTAACACATTATATCCCATTATATGGTAATGATACATTCACTCTAATACATTTATATACAACGCCCCATACTGTCTAACACATTATATCCCATTATATGGTAATGGTACATTCACTCAATACATTATATACAACTCTCCAACAGTCAACACATTATATCCCATTATATGGTAAGATACATTCACTCTAATACATTTATATACACGCCCATACTGTCTAACACATTATATCCCATTATATGGTAATGATACATCCTCTAATACATTATATACAACGCCTACTGTCTAACACATTATATACCCATTATATGGTAATGATGCATTCACTCTAATACATTTATATACAACGCCCCATACTGTCTAACACTATATCCCATATTATGGTAATGATGCATTCACTATCATACATTTATATTACAATGCCCCATACTGTCTAACACATTATCCCATTATATGGGATGATGCATTCACTCTAATTAATTTATATACAATGCCCATACTGTCTAACACATATATCACATATATGGTAATGATACATTTCACTCTAATACATTTATATACAATGCCCCATACTGTCTAACACATATATCCCTATTATGGAATGATACATTCACTCTAATACATTTATATACAATGCCCCATACTGTCTAACACATTATATCCCATTATATGGTAATGATACATTCACTCTAATACATTTATATACAATGCCCCATACTGTCTAACACATTATATCCCATTATTGTTAATGATACATTCCTCTAATACATTTATATACAACTCCATACGTCTAACATTATATCCATTATATGGTAATGATACATTCACTCTAATACATTTATATACAACGCCCCATAACTGTCTAACACATTATCCCATTATATGGTAATGAACATCAGTCTAATACATTTATATAACGCCCCCATACTGTTAACACATTATATCCCATTATATGGTAATGATGCATTCACTCTAATACATTTATATACAGCCCCAATGTCTAACACATTATATCCCATTATATGGTAATGATGCATTCACTCTAATACATTTATATACAATGCCCCATACTGTCTAACACATTATATCCCATTATATGGTAATGATGCATTCACTCTAATACATTTATATACAATGCCCCATACTGTCACACATATATCCCATTATATGGTTAGATACATTCACCTAATACATTTATATACAATGCCCATACTGTCTAACACATTTATATATCATATATGGTAATGATACATTCACTCTAATACATTATATACAATGCCCCATACTGTCTAACACATTATATCCCATTATATGGTAATGATATCATTCACTCTAATACATTTATATACAATGCCCCATACTGTCTAACAATATATCCCATTATATGGTAATGATACATGCGTCTAATACATTTATATACAATGCCCCATACTGTCTAACAATTATATCCCATTATATGGTAATGATACATTCACCCTAAACATTTATATACAATGCCCCATACTGTCTAACACATTATATCCATATATGGTAATGATACATTCACTCTAATACATTTTATACATGCCCCATATGTCTAACAATATAACCCATTAATGGTAATGATGCATTCACTCTAATACATTTATATACAAGCGCCATACTGTCTAACACATTTATCCCATTATATGTAATGATACATTCATCTAATACATTTATATACAAGCCACACTGTCTAACACATTATATCCCATTATATGGTAATGATGCATTCAGTCTAATACATTTATATACAACTGCCCATACTGTCTAACACATTATATCCCATATATGGTAATGATGCATTCACTCTAAACATTTATATACAGCCCCATACTGTCTAACACATTATATCCCATTATATGGTAATGATACATTCACTCTAATACATTTATATACAACTCCCATACTGTCTAACACACTTATATCCCATTATATGGTAATGTACATTCACTCTAATACATTTATATACAAGCCCCATACTGTCTACACACATAATCCCATATATGGTATGATACATTCTCTAATAATTTATATCAATGCCCCATACTGTCTAACACTTATATCCCATTATATGGTAATGATACATACTCTAATACATTTAATATACAATGCCCATACTGCACACATTATATCCATTATGGAATGATAACTCTAATACATTATATACAATGCCCATACGTCTAACACATTATATATCACCCATGTGCCAATCACGTTTGAAATCTAGGAAAAAGACACCACATTTAACATAATGACAGGTCATAATCCCTGTTGATGCCACATGGTGCCAGTGTCTTCAATTTATGGACCCACCAGACCTCCCTCTGTCTCAGGTTTATTCCTCGATCACCACCCCCAGGGGGTTCCTAGGGTATCTGACACCTGAAACAACTTTAAATGCCGCCATTGGCAGACGGGGTTGACACATTAAGCAGGGCGTGGCTTATCAGGAAAAACACGGCTGTGGACGGAGGGCTGACTCAACACTGATGGTGATGGTGGGCTGAAATGCGGTATTGTAGGAGCAGGATTTTTTTTTAATTGCCGCCTTTTAAGTTGATGCAGGTGCGCGCCTGAGCAAATGTTCAGCTTGCTTCATGGTAGGTGCACCCCTGACCACCCCTTAAGCCATGAACTACAAACCCATTTCATGTGTTCATTGCTTTGTAATGTTTGAGAATTTATATATTAACGGGGTGGTGGAGGAGGAAGTACACCACTCCTAGGAGCCACATGGGCTATGTGTGTTTTTATGATTATAAAGATTGTAAGTGATTTAAACCCATTGGGATTGCCCGGAGTGTAGTATCGTTCTATTAACTGACTTCGCGGTGAAGGACCAAGCTAAGGTCCGGGGGGGCCACCACATGGGAGCGGGGAGTGGTTTGCTTTATCAGGATTCCGCTATTATCTGCTGTGGTTTGGTTGGAATAGGACGTGGATGAAGTGGATGAAGTTGTACCATGTGCACAATAAAGTGTAATTACAGTGTCCCAACCACTGGGTGCTTTATTTACCTTCGATAGTAATACTATATGCAGTAACCTATATGCGTACAGAGTGTTATAGTGACCTATATGCAGTAATTACCTATATGCAGTACAGAGTGTCTATAGTGTCCTAGTGCCGTATAACTAATGCTAGACAGAGTGCCTATAGTGGCCTTATATGCAGTAATAACCTTATATGCAGTACAGAGTTAGTGTCTATAGTGTGCCTTACTATGCAGTAATACCTTATATGCAGTACAGTGGTCTATAGGTGCCTTATATGCCCATAATACCTTAATGCAGTACAGGTGTCTATAGTGTGCCTTATATGCAGTAATACCTTATATGCAGTACAGAGTGTCTATAGTGTGTTATATGCAGTATACATTTATGCATAAGAGTGCTATAGTTACCTTATATGCAGTAATACCTTATATGCAAGTACAGAGTGCCTATAGTGTGCCTATATGCAGTAATACCTATATGCAGTACGAGTGTCTATAGTGTGCCTTATATGCAGTAATACCTTATATGCAGTACGAGTGTCTATAGTGTGCCTTATATGCAGTATACCTTATAGCAGTACAGAGTGTTATAGTGTGCTTAATGCAGTAATACCTTATATGCAGTACGAGTGCCTATAGTGTGCCTATATGCAGTACAGAGTGCCATAGTGTGCCTTATATGCAGTAATAACCTTATATGCAGTACAGGGGCCTATAGTGTGCCTTATATGCAGTACAGAGTGCGCATATAGTGTGCCTTATTGCAGTAAACCTTATATGCAGTACAGAGGCCTATAGTGTGCCTTATATGCAGTAATACCTTATATGCAGTACAGAGTGTCTATAGTGTGCCTTATATGCAGTAATACCTTATATGCAGTACAGAGTGCCTATAGTGTGCCTTATGCAGTAATACCTTATATGCAGTACAGAGTGCCTATAGTGTACCTTATATGCAGTAATACCTTATCTGCAGTACAGAGTGTCTATAGTGTACCTTATATGCAGTAATACCTTATATGCAATACAGAGTGCCTATAGTGTACCTTATATGCAGTAATACCTTATATGCAGACAGAGTGCCTATGTGCCTTATATGCAGTAATACCTTATATGCAGTACAGAGTGCCTATAGTGTACCTTATATGCAGTAATACCTTATATGCAGTACAGAGTGCCTATAGTGTACCTTATATGCAGTAATACCTTATATGCAGTACAGAGTGCCTATAGTGTGTCTTATTGCAGTAATACCTTATATGCAGTACAGAGTGCCTATGTACCTTATATGCAGAAATACCTTATATGCAGTACAGAGTGCCTATAGTGTACCTTATATGCAGTAATACCTTATATGCAGTACAGAGTGCCTATAGTGTGCCTTATATGCAATAATACCTATATGCAATACAGAGTGCCTAGGTAGCTTGTGTTCTAGTTTAAACCTGGTCCTATTTTCTTCCTCTATATCACTAACTGTCTATCCAGTTTCTGTCTATTTGCTACACTTTGTCTATGCTATCCCTTTTATTTGTGTATCAGTCCGCAACATCAACTCTGTAACATGCACAGTGGCAAAATACCTAGCCAACTTAAGGCAGCAATAAACAGCAATAAACAGTATGGACAGTATAAGGAGCACCGTCCTATAACAGTAAAAGAGTATGGACAGTATTAGGAGTGATGTCCCTATATACAGTAAAAAACAGTATAGATGGTATTAGGAGTACTGTCCCTATATACAGTAATAAACAGTATGGAAAGTATTAGGAGTGCCATCCCTATTACAATAACAGTATATACAGTATTAGGGCACCATCCCTATATACACTAACAAACAGTATGGACAGTATTAGGAGTACTGTCCCTATATACAGTTAATAAACAGTATGGACAGTATTAGGAGCACTGTCCCTATAACAGTAATAAAAGAGTATGGACAGTATTAGGAGCACTGTCCCTATATACAGTAATAAACAGTATGGACAGTATAAGGAGCACTGTCCCTATATACAGTAATAAACAGTATGGACAGTATTAGGAGCACTGTCCCTATATACAGTAATAAACAGTATGGACAGTATTAGGAGCACTGTCCCTATATACAGTAATAAACAGTATATACAGTATTAGGAGCACCGTCCCTATATACACTAATAAACAGTATGGACAGTATTAGGAGAACTGTCTCTATATACGTAATAACAGTATGGACAGTATTGGAGCACTGTCCCTATATCACTGTAAACAGTTATGGACAGTATTAGGAGCACTGTCCCTATATACAGTAATAAACAGCATGGACAGTATTAGGAGTGCTGTCCCTATATACAGTAATTAACAGTATGGACAGTATTAGGAGTACTGTCCCTATATACAGTAATAAACAGTTATGGACAGTATTAGGAGTACTGTCCTCGTATACAGGTTTAAACAGTATGGACAGTATTAGGAGTACTGTCCCTATATACAGTAATAAACAGTATGGACAGTATTAGGAGTACTGTCCTCGTATACAGGTTTAAACAGTATGGACAGTATTAGGAGTACTGTCCTCGTATACAGGTTTAAACAGTATGGACAGTATTAGAAGTACTGTCCCTATATACAGTAATAAACAGTATGGACAGTATTAGGAGTACTGTCCCTATATACACTAATAAACAGTATGGACAGTATTAGGAGCACTGCCCCTATATACAGTAACAAACAGTATGGACAGTATTAGGAGTACTGTCCCCATATACAGTAATAAATAGTATGGACAGTATTAGGAGTACTGTCCCTATATACAGTAATAAACAGTATGGACAGTATAAGGAGTACTGTCCCTATATACACTAATAAACAGTATGGACAGTATTAGGAGCACTGTCCCTATAAACAGTAATAAACAGTATAGACAGTACTAAGGAGTACTGTCCCCATATACAGTAATAAATAGTATGGACAGTATTAGGAGTACTGTCCCTATATACAGTAATAAACAGTATGGACAGTATTAGGAGTACTGTCCCTATATACACTAATAAACAGTATGGACAGTATTAGGAGCACTGTTCAGGTTCGAACCAGTTAGTTTTTATCAGACTTGCGGCTGTATTTTCGATAATTATCGTAAATTCGATAATTATCTAATTTACAGGCCGCTCGATTTTGTACCCTTCGTTTTTCAGTAACCTTCGCAAGTACGGATCGTTTTTGCGAACCCTAGAATGTATAGTTTGCTAGCCCTCGAAAGTATTGTTTGATTTCGTTAACCCTCGAATTTCTGGTTCATTTTTCACCATCCCTCGAAAGTATCGTTCGGAAACCCTCGAATTTCTGGTTCTATTTTCGCAAACCATCGAAAGTATCGTTCGGAAACCCTCGAATTTCTGGTTCTATTTTCACCAACCCTCGAAAGTATTGTTCGGAAACCCTCGAATTTCTGGTTCTATTTTCACCAACCCTCGAAAGTATTGTTCGGAAACCCTCGAATTTCTGGTTCTATTTTCGCTAACCCTCAAAAGTATCATTCGGTAACCCTCAAATTTCTGGTTGTATTTTCGCAAACCATCGAAAGTATCGTTCGGTAACCCTCGAATGATTGGATAGTGGCTAAGAGGTGTTATAGGAACGCCCATAGTAAGGTGTCAAAACAGCATTGTACATGGCAGACACCATGTACACCTTACACTGGGCGTTCAGTCAACACCTCTAAGCCACTATCCAATCACGCCCTTAACACCTGGCTGTGATATGCTAATTGGGATTTTCCAGGGTACATAATTGCCACAGATTCTTGTACAAGTCATTCTGAATTGAGAGATCCAGTCGGATGACTAGCGAAACGTCTTCAAGAACTAAACTTCAAGTCCAGTTCATCTAACTGAATGCAACAGATAAAGTCCCAAATATTACAGAGGGGGCAAATAGTAATTTACAACAAGATACCAGTTCAGTGATAAACACAAGTTTAAAGGGCAATTCCAGCCCTAAAATGAAAACTCACATACAGGTAAATCACCCCCCAAAACCCTAAACGGTAATAGTTTGAAATCTGAAATATACAAGTCTAACCTGAAATCCTGCACAATGTCCTGTTTCCCGTTTCTGCTTCCAGGTTCTTCCAGTTAGTAACTGTCAGTTATGGATTTGACAGATGACATTACAGCCAATGACTGTTAATGACAATGTTAATCCCCTGTCTGCCTCTTCTGAGCATGCCCAGGCTCAGTACAGGCTCAGTACAGGTTTCTACATTGCTCAGTTTCCATGAGGCATCCAGAAGCATAGCAGACATACAGTAATGAATTCATAGGACAAACTATGATATATCAACATATTTTAAAGAGGCCGTTCTTTCTAAAAGATGTTCTTATGAGGGTGGAGTTGTCCTTTAAAGAAATAGCTAAGGGGTTCCAATGAGCAGTACAGTTAACCAAGTGCTTTAGTCCCATACCCCCTTACAAAGTTCACTACTCACAGTAGAATAAAAACATTTGTCAGCTCAATTATTCAGGTATTTAAAAAAGTTAAAGTGACACTGACTTATATTAAATGTTTCTGCCCATATGTAAAAATCTTTAATAATGGTGCCTTATAATGTCCTATACATTACAGAGGGTGCCCAAGTATAATAATAATGATTGGTGTTGAGAACTATAACACTGTCCACATAGACCACCCCAACACACACAAAGTTTCCTATAACTATGTAGATTATAAACATTTGGTCTCATTTACCAACAGGTGCTGTTTTAAAATGTGGGGTTAAAGTTGCGCTAATCTATATTAAATAAGTAAGTGCGCCAGCTGCACCCACGCAGGCAGCGTAAGGTAATTGGTAATGGTATTTACCTTTAAAGCTAGAAATTTTGGTACTAAATACCAGAACGAACATTTACCCAGATCGATTTCAGCTCTTGATAAATGAGACCCTTGATGTTGTGTAACTATAATAAAATGCTCAGTCCAGTTCAGTAATACAAATACAATTCCAAATATTACTCTCCAGTAATAACATTTATAAAGACTTTACACATACCCACATAGATAGCCCCATACCCCCTCACATAAGTACAAATTTCTCTGCCCTTACTTCTTTGGTAATAATGTCCCGTACATTGCAGGGGGTGCACAAGTACAATAATAATGTTCGGTGTTGTTCAACTAGATACCAGTTTAGTAATACAAAAATAAGTTTAAATTACTAACTCCAGTGTTCCAAACAGCAGTACAGGCAACTAAGAGCATCCATATTAAATGTAGCAAAGTCACATAAATATGATATTAATAAAAACTGTATGTGAATGACTGTGTGTGTGTCACTGTGTGTGAATGACTGTGTGTGTGTCACTGTATGTGAATGACTGTATGTGTGTCACTGTATGTGAATGACTGTATGTGTCACTGTATGTGAATGACTGTGTGATTGTCACTGTATGTGAATGACTGTGTGTGTGCCACTGTATGTGAATGACTATGTGTGTGTCACTGTATGTTAATGACTGTGTGTGTGTCACTGTATGTGAATGACTGTGTGAGTGTCACTGTATATGAATGACTGTGTGTTTGTCACTTTATGTGAATGACTGTGTGATTGTCACTGTATGTGAATGACTGTGTGTGTGCCACTGTATGTGAATGACTATGTGTGTGTCACTGTATGTTAATGACTGTGGTGGGTGTCACTGTATGTGAATGACTGTTGTGGTGTCCACTGTATGTGTGAATGACTGTGTGAGTGTCACTGTAATGTGAATGACTGTGTGTTTGTCACTTTATGTGAATGACTGTGTGATTGTCACTGTATGTGAATGACTGTGTGATTGTCACTGTATGTGAATGACTGTGTGATTGTCACTGTATATGAATGACTGTGTGATTGTCACTGTATGTTAATGACTGTGTGATTGTCACTGTATGTGAATGACTGTGTGAGTGTCACTGTATATGAATGACTGTGTGTTTGTCACTTTATGTGAATGACTGTGTGATTGTCACTGTATGTGAATGACTGTGTGATTGTCACTGTATGTGAATGACCGTGTGTGTGTCACTGTATGTGTGTGTGTGTCACTGTGCATGTGTCACTGTTTGTGAATGACACTGTATATTCCACACCATCACTTTATGTTTTTAAGACTGATGTCTCTCCCATTTCCTCCTTTCCAGGCCTATAAACCGTGTGCTTGGTAATAACATGAATGTAGCAGGCAGGTAACTTATTATCATCATGATTAATAATAATAAAGAGTATTCTCATTATTATATTACCGCTATTATTATATTACTGCTATTATTCCCACTATTATTATAACCGCTATTATTATATTACCGCTATTATTATATTACCGCTATTATTACCGCTATTATTATATTACCGCTATTATTATATTACCGCTATTATTATATTACCGCTAT
>JAACNH010000912.1:108743-123981 GCA_019447015.1 Hymenochirus boettgeri | reverse complement strand
ATATCCTTATACTGAGAGGAGTATATCCTTATACTGAGAGGAGTATTACTGAGAGGAGTATATCCTTATACTGAGAGGAGTATATCCTTATACTGAGAGGAGTGTATCCTTATACTGAGAGGAGTGTATCCTTATACTGAGAGGAGTGTATCCTTATATTGAGAGGACTATATCCTTATACTGAGAGGAGTATATCCTTATATTGAGAGGAGTATATCCTTATATTGAGAGGACTATATCCTTATACTGAGAGGACTATATCCTTACACTGAGAGGAGTATATCCTTATACTGAGAGGAGTATATCCTTACACTGAGAGGACTATATCCTTATATTGAGAGGACTATATCCTTATACTGAGAGGAGTATATCCTTATATTGAGAGGACTATATCATTATACTGAGAGGACTATATCCTTATATTGAGAGGACTATATCCTTATACTGAGAGGAGTATATCCTTATATTGAGAGGACTATATCCTTATACTGAGAGGAGTATATCCTTACACAGAGGAGTATATCCCTAAATGAGAAGAAGTATTCCTTACACAGAGAGGAGTATATCCTACACAGAGAGGAGTATTATCCCTTACTGGAGGAGTATTGACTACACAGAGAGGAGTATATCCTTATAATGAGAGAGTAGATCCTATACTGAGATGGTATTCCTTATACTGAGAGGAGTATATCCCATACTGAGAGGAGTATATCCCTTATATGAGAGGAAGTATATCCTACAAAGAGGAGTATATACCCTAAATGAGAGGAGTATATCCTTACACTGAGAGGAGTATATCATTACACAGATGAGAGTATATCCCTCTACTGAGAGAGTATATCCTTAAGGAAGAGGGTACTCCTTATCTGAGAGGAGTATATCCTTACACAGAAGGAGTATATCCCTATAATGAGAGAAGTATTTCCTACACAGAGAGGAGTAGATCCTTACACAGAGAGGAGTATATCCCTATAATTGAGAGGAGTATTTCCTTACACAGAGAGGAGTATATCCTTATACTGAGAGGAGTATATCCATTATACTGAGATGAGTCTATCCCTTATATGAGGGAGTATATCATTCAATGAAGGAGTATATCCATATAATGAGAGAGTATATCCTCATGAGTAGTATCCTGAAGAGAGATAATCCACAAGAGGAGTATTATCCCTATACTAGAGGAGAATTATGAGGAGTATCCTGACACTGACGAGGAAAGTATATCTCAGGAGTTATCTAAGAGAGGAGTATTGATCATTATACACAGAGAGGGTGTATAATATCCGCTATACAGAGGAGTGTATATTCCTTATACTATGAGAGAGATCTATACTAGACTATACTGAGAGGAGTATATCCTTATTACTGAGAGGGAGGGATAGTCCTTATACTGAGAGAGTGTATCTATCTATGAGAGCTGTTCTATACTGAGAGGAGGTACTATATGACTACTTATCGAATTATCTTATATTGAGAGGATATATCCTTATCTGAGAGGACGTATATCCATTTATACTGAGCAGGACATGTACTTCACTGAGAGGAGTATATATCTTGAGTAGAGGAGTAGATCCTTAATATGAGAGGACGTGTATCCTTCTATTGAGAGGACTGTACTCCTTATAATGAGAGGAGTGTATACCTATATGGAGGACTATATCACTTATACTGATGAGCGGAGATAATCCTATTTGAGATACGTTTGACGAGGAGTATCTCCTTATATTGAGAGGATCATATCCTTATAACTGAGAGGATATATACCTACACTGAGAGGAGTATATCCTATACTGAGAGAGATATCCTCTTTACAATGACAGAGGACTATATTCCTTAATGAGAGGACTTATCCTTATACTGAGAGGAGTAATCCTTATATTGAGAGGACTATATCATTATTTACTGAGGAGGACTATATTCCTTATACTGAGAGGAGTATATCCTTATACTGAGAGGAGTATATCCTTATATTGAGAGGACTATATCCTTATACTGAGAGGAGTATATCCTTACACAGAGGAGTATATCCCTATACTGAGAGAAGTATTTCCTTACACAGAGAGGAGTATATCCTTACACAGAGAGGAGTATATGCCTATACTGAGAGGAGTATTTCCTTACACAGAGAGGAGTATATCCTTGAGTATATCCTTACCACAGAGAGGGTATTATCCTTAAACACACAGAGGGTATGTACTTAACAGAGAGGAGGATATCCGACCACAGAGGGGAGTTATCCTATACTGAGAGGAGTATATCTTATACTGAGGAGGAAGTATATCCTTACCACAGAGAAGAGTATATCTTTACACAGAGAAGAGTATAGCCTTATACTTAGAGGGAGTAAATCCTGACACAGAGAGGAGTATATCCTTACACTGAGGGAGTAGATCCTAAACTGAGAGGAGTATATCCTTATACTGAGAAGAGTATATCCTTACAAAGAGAGAGTGAGGAGTATATCATATATGAGAGGAGTATATCCTTACACTGGGTGCGAGGATATCCTTTTACTGAGGAGGAGATATAATCCCTTACACTGAGAGGAGTGATCATTATACTGAGAGGAGTGTGTCCCATTACTGAGAGGGTAGATCCTACACAAAGGGATATATCTTACACGAGGGAGTATATCATTACACAGGAGGAGTATATCCTTTTCCTAGAGGGTATATCCTACACTGGTTTGGAAGTATACTCCTATACTGAGGAGGCGTATGTCCTTATACTGAAGAGGAGTATATCCTTAACTGAGTGGAGTATATCCTTATGACTGAGAAGGGGGGGGGGAAGGTTTTTGATCCATATACTGAGAGGAGTGTGTCCTTATACTGAGAGGAGTATATTCCTACACAAAGAGGAGTATATCCTTATACATAGAGGTGTATATCCCTATTACTGTATGAGGAGAATTTACATACACAGAGAGGTGAGAGTGGTATATCCTAAACCAGAGAGGAGTATATCCTATACGAGGAGGAGTATTAATCCTTACACGGAGAGGAGTATGAGTATATCCTATACTGAGAGAAGTATTCCGTACCACAGAGCGGAGTATATCCATTACTGAGAGGAAGTATTTCATACACAGAGAGGAGTATATCGTATACTGAGAGGAGGATATCCTTCTACTGAGAGGAGATATCCTTATCACTGAGAGGAGTAGATCCCTTATACTGAGAGAGTATATCCTTACACAGAGGAGGATATCCTTTTATACTGAGAGGAGTATATCCTTAAACTGAGAGGAGATATCTAGCACAGAGAAGGAGTATATCCTTACACAGAGAGGAGTATAGCTATACAGAGAGGATATATCCTTATACTGAGAGGAGTTATATCCTTATACTGAGAGGAGTATATCTTATACATGAGTGAGAGGAGTATATCCTTATATGAGAGGAGTATACCTATATTGAGCGGAGTATAATCTTATACTGAGAGGCGGTATATTCATATCTTATATTGAGAGGGAGTACATCCTTATACTGAGAGGAGTATTTACTGAGAGGAGATATCCTTATATGAGAGGAGTGTATCCTTACAAGAGGAGTAGATCCGATTACTAGAGGAGTATATCCTTTACACTGAGAGGAGTATGATGCACTTACCAGAGGGAGTTATCCTACACAGAGAGGAGTATAATCCCTATACAGAGAGGAATTATATCCTTTATATGAGAGGAGTATATCCGATACTGAGAGGAGCTATTCCTATACTGAGAGGAGTATATCCTTATATTGAGAGGAGTATATCCTTATACTGAGAGGAGTATATCATATCCTTATATTGAGAGGAGTATATCCTTATACTGAGAGGAGTATATCCTTATACTGAGAGGAGTATTCTGAGTGAGAGGAGTATATCCTTATACTGAGAGGAGTATATCCTTATTACTGAGAGGAGTGTTAGCTTATACTGAGAGAGGTACCTTGATACTGAGAGGTGTATCCTTATATTGAGAGGACTATATCATTATACTGAGAGGAGTATATCTTATATTGAGAGGAGTATATCCTTATATTGAGAGGACGATATCCATATACTGAGAGGACTAGTATCCTTACACTGAGAGGAGTATATCCTTATACTGATGAGAGGAGATATCCTTACACTTGAGAGGGACTATATCCTCTTATGAGAGGGAACTATATCCTTATACTGAGAGGAGTATCTCCAGATTGAGGGGAATAATAATTATATGAGAGGGACTATATCCTTATATTGAGAGGACTATATCCTTATACTGAGAGGGTATATCCTGATATTGAGAGGACATATCCTTATATGAGAGGAGTAATCCTTACACAGAGGAGTATATCCCTAAATGAGAAGAAGTATTCCTTACACAGAGAGGAGTATATCCTACACAGAGAGGAGTATTATCCCTTACTGGAGGAGTATTGACTACACAGAGAGGAGTATATCCTTATAATGAGAGAGTAGATCCTATACTGAGATGGTATTCCTTATACTGAGAGGAGTATATCCCATACTGAGAGGAGTATATCCCTTATATGAGAGGAAGTATATCCTACAAAGAGGAGTATATACCCTAAATGAGAGGAGTATATCCTTACACTGAGAGGAGTATATCATTACACAGATGAGAGTATATCCCTCTACTGAGAGAGTATATCCTTAAGGAAGAGGGTACTCCTTATCTGAGAGGAGTATATCCTTACACAGAAGGAGTATATCCCTATAATGAGAGAAGTATTTCCTACACAGAGAGGAGTAGATCCTTACACAGAGAGGAGTATATCCCTATAATTGAGAGGAGTATTTCCTTACACAGAGAGGAGTATATCCTTATACTGAGAGGAGTATATCCATTATACTGAGATGAGTCTATCCCTTATATGAGGGAGTATATCATTACATAGAAGGAGTATATCCATATTGACTGAGAGTATATCCTTAAGAGGAGTACTCCTCAAGATAACCTACGAGAGGAGTATTATCCCTATACTGAGAGGAGAATTTTATGGAGTACCTGACACTGACGAGGAAGTTATATCCTTATCGGTATACTAAGAGAGGAGATTATCTTAACGAGAGGGGTAATATCCGCTATATAGAGAGAGGTATATCCTTATACTAGAGAGAGCATCTTATCTGGTATTACTGAGAGGAGTATATCCTGTATACTGAGAGGGAGCGATAGTCCTTATATTGAGAGGAGTACTATCGGAGGGACGTGTCTTATTATGAGAGGAGTTATATGGGGCGACCTATCGGAGAGAGGATACTTATATTGAGAGGAGTATATCCTTATCTGAGAGGACGTATACCTTTAACTGAGCAGGTATTATTATCTGAGAGGAGATACTTATCCTAGTAGAGAGAGTATCCTTACATACTGAGAGACGTTATCCTTCTATTGAGAGGACGGTATTCCTTATACTGAGAGGAGTCGTATCCTGTATATGTGAGGAATATATCCTCTATACTGAGAGGATGATATCCTTTTGAATAGTATAGACTAGAGGAGTATCTCCTTATATTGAGAGGACATATCCTTATAACTGAGAGGATACTATACCTTACACTGAGAGGAGTATAGCCTATACTGAGAGGAGTCTATCCTACTTACAGACAGAGGACTGATATTCCTTATATTGAGAGGACTTATCCTTATACTGAGAGGAGGTAATCCTTATATTGAGAGGACTATATATTATACTGAGGAGGACTATTATTCCTTATATTGAGAGGACATATCCTTATACTGAGAGGAGTATATCCTGATATTGAGAGGACTATATACTTATACTGAGAGGCACATATCCACACGGAGAGGAGTAATCCTTATACTGAGAGGAGTATATCCTTACCACTGAGCGGACTATATCTTATATTGAGAGGACTATCTCCTTATACTGAGAGGATTCAATCCTTAATTGAGAGATATAACATTATACTGAGAGGACTATTCCTTATACAGAGATCTTATCATGAGAGCAATATATACTTTTTTTAAACTTCCGTCTAAACTTGCTTCAATTGGGGCACTCTCAATGTAAACACAGAGAAGAAGGGTGGGATCCTGACAACCTAAAAATAGGTAAGTAACCGGTTTATTCCATGCTGGGTTGACTACGAGCTCGTGGCCAAACAGACAGTATCATAGAAGTTCAAGACATGCTAGGCACACCAGTTCTTAGTGAATGGAAAGTGTCCTTTGTAATGGTGGACGTTCGGAACCTTATGCGGTTCCTTTCCTCAGACCAAACAAAAGGAGCCGCATAGGTTCCGAAACGTCACCATTAAAAAGGACACTTTCCATCACTAAGACTGGTGTGCCTAGCATGTCTTACTTCTTCAATGTAAAAACTGAAATTAACCTTTGATTCTTTATGGGATTGCTCCCCTGGTGGTAGCAGGATGTAATGCAGGCTTGGCAATACTAGTGGCCACACAGAGAATGGAGACCACTTTGCCATCTATTATCCATTGCAGTTTTTCCTGCCATTATGTATTCTACTAACCCCCGATAGTGAGGCCTCTGGATTGTGTTTCCTGGTGTTTACGTTGTCATCTGTGTGACTGAGGCTGGAAGTGGTTCCTGGTATTCAGCATGTAAATAACACCATCATCTATCATCAATGTGAGAAATATCACAGTCTGGAGAACTGTCCCATGTCAACAGTATGGCGTATCATATACACACACATCTATCTATCTATTCCAACCAATATGAGTGGCACTCAGAAACACAGATACATTCAATTGTAGACCTGGGTGCCTCCTGTAGATTAGTAAAATAGACTTCGGTAAAGTTCAGGTGCACTCCGGGATTTCTTCAAAATAGTTTATTAAACATAGCACATAGTGGCAACGTTTCGGCTCTGTGCGTGGAGCCTTTATCAAGCCTTGTGTTACAAACACTGTGCAAACAACTTATAGGGGGAATAACTCCTCCCTGTGATTAATTTACTCGATCAGGTGCAAATAATTAACCCCCAACAATCAATCCTACTACTGGGTGGTTCGAATGAACGTTTAAAGTGCTTAAATATGCAAAAAAAAGTGCATGGAAAGTGCATTGAAAGTGCTAAAAGTGCATTCAAAAGATTAAGTCTGTTTAAGTGTATTTATTGCACTATATACTCCCTACTCTATAACACTATTATCCCTATATGCTCCCTACTCTATAACACTATAGATCCCTGATATGCTCCCTAATCTATAACACTATTATCCTGATATACTCCTACTCTATAACCTATTATCCTGATATCTCCCTACTCTATAACCACATTATCCTGATATACTCCCTACCTATAACACTATATCCTGATATCTCCCTAATCTATAACACTATTATCCTGAGTATACTCCCTACTCTATAACACTATTATCCTGATATGCTCCCTATCTATAACACTATTATCCGATATCTCTCTACTTATAACACTATTATCCTGATATTCCCTACTATAACACTATTATCCTGATATGCTCCCTAATCTATAACACTATTATCCTGATATACTCCTACTCTAAACACTATTATATGATATGCTCCCTAACTATAACACTATTATCCTGATATACTCCCTACTCTATAACACTATTATTATGATATGCTCCCTACTCATAACAACTATTATCCTGATATCTCCCACTCTATAACACTATTATCCTGATATCTCCTAATCTATAAACACTATTATCTCTGATATACTCCCTACTCTATAACACTATTATCCTGATATCTCCCTACAATCTATAACAATATCTCTGATATACTCCTATACTATAACACTATTATCCTGATATGCTCCTAATCTAAACTATATCCTGATACTCCCACTCTATAACACTATATCCTGATATGCTCCCTAATCTATAAACATATTATCCTGATATCTCCTACTCTATAACACTATTATCCTATACTCCCTACTCTATAACACTATATCCTGATATGCTCCCTATACTATAACACTATTATCTGATATTCCCTAACTCTAACACTATTATCCTGATAACTCCCTACTCTAAACACTATTATCCTATATACTCCCTACTCTATAACACTATTATCCTAGATTATCCCCCTACTATAACACTATTATCCTGATATGCCCCCCTATCTATAACACTATATCCTGATATACTCCTATACTCTATAAAATATTATCCTGATATGCTCTAATCTAATAACATATATCCTGATATACATCCCTACTCTATAAAACACTATTCTCATGATATACTCCCTACTCTATAACACTATTATCCTGATATACTCCTCCCTACTCTATAACACTATTATCTGATTGCTCCCTAATCTATAACACATTATCCTGATATATCCCTACTCTTAACAATATTATCCTGATATGCTCCCTAATCTATAACACTATTATCCTGAGATACTCCACTAATATACACTATTATCCTGATATACTCCCTACTTTATACACTATATACTGATATACTCCCTACTCATAACACTATTATCCTGATAAATCCATACTCTATAAACATATTATCAGTGATATACTCCCTACTTATAAACACTATTATCCTGATATGCTCCTAATCTATAACACTATTATCCTGATATACTCCCTACCTCATAACACATTATCCTGATAGCTCCCTAATCTATAACACTATATCTGATTACTCCCTACTCTATAAAACATATTATCTGATATGCTCCCTAATCTATATAAACTATTATCCTGATATACTCTCTACCTATAACACTATTATCCTGATATACTCCCTACTCTATAACACTATTTATCCTGATATGCTCCTAACTCTATAACACTATTATCCTGATATACTCCCTACTCTATAACCACTATTATCCTGATATGCTCCCTACTCTTAACACATTATACTGATATGCTCCCCTAATCTATAACAATATTATCTGATATACTCCCTACTCTAAACACTATTATCTGATATGCTCCCTAATCTATAACACATATCCTGATATACTCCTACTCTATAACACTATTATCTGATATACTCCCTACTTATAACACTATTATCCTGATATCTCCCTAATCTATAACACTATTATCCTGATATCTCCCTACTCTAAACACTATATCCTGATATGCTCCCTAATCTATACAAAACCCCAAAAACTTTTATCTGATATACTCCCTACTTATAACACTATTATCTGATATGCTCCCTACTCTATAAACTATTATCTGATATACTCCTACTATATAAACACTATATCATATCTCCTATCATAACACTATATCCTGATATACTCCCTACTCTATAACACTATTATCCTGTATATGCTCCCTAATCTATAACACTATTATCCTGATATACTCCCTACTCTTATAAGACTATCCTGATATGCTCCTAATTATAACACTATTATCCTGATATACTCCTATCTATAACACTATTATCCTGATATGCTCCCTAATCTATAACACTATTATCCTGATAAACGCCCTACTCTATAACACATTATCCTGATAGTACTCCCTACTCTATAAACTATTATCCTGATATGCTCCTACTCTATAACACTATTATCTGATATCTCCTAATCTATAACACTATTATCCTGAATGACTCCCTACTCTAACTATACACATTATTATCCTAATAGACTCCTACTCTAACACACTATTATCTCGGATATACTCCCGACGCTATAACACTATTATCACTGGATACTGCTACCTAACTATTATACACTATTATCCTGATATACTCCACTCTATAAACACTATTCAGCATATTTATCTCCCTATCTATACACTATCTATATCAGATATACTCCATACTATAAACATTATCCTGATATACTCCCTACTATATACACTATTATCCGATATACTCCCTACTCTAAACCTTATCATGATATCTACTATCTTAAACTATTATCCTGTATACTCCTACTCTAAACACTATTCTCCTGATGTCCCTATCTATAAAACACTATTTACTGATATACTCTCTACTCTATATACAATATTATCCTGATTATACTCCCTACTTATAACATATTATCCTGATATATCCCTACTCTATAACACATTATCCTGATATGCTCCCTACCTATAACACTTTATCTGATATACTCCCTACTCGATAACCATATATCCTGATATGCTCCCTAATCTATAACCACTATTATATCCGAATACTCCCTACTCATATAACTATATCTATATCATGATAATGCTATACTCCCTATCTATAACACTATTATCTTGATATACCCTACTCTATAACACTATATCTGATATCTCCTACTCTAAACAACACATTACTGATATACCTCTACTCTATAACACTATATCCTGATAACTCCCGCTACTCTTACACTATTATCCTGATATGCTCCCTAATCTATAACACTATTATCCTGATATACTCCCTAACTCATAACACTATATCCTGATATGCTCCCTATCTATAACACTATTATCCTGATATACTCCCTACATCTATAACACTATTATCCTGATATACTCCTACTCATATAACACTATTATGCCTGATATGCTCCCTATCTATAAACACATATCTGATACTCATAACTATTATCCGGATTGCTCCCTATCATACAAATCTTATCCTATATATAGCTCCCTAGCTATACACTATTACTCCTGATATACTCTCTACTCAATAAACACTATATCCTGATAATGCCTCTAATTATAACATATATACTGATATTCCGCTACTCTATAACATAGATTATCGAGCGATCCTAATCCTACTAACATATATACATCTGATTACTTCCTGATATACCCATTCATCTACTCCTAATACACTAACGTTACCTATCTATAACTTTCCGTATAAGTCCCTAATCTAATAACACTATTATCCTGATTACTCCCTACTCTATAACAACTATATCCTGATACTCTATGGCTTAACTTTATCTATAACCCTCTGATAACACTATTATCCTGATACAGTCCCATACTCATTAACACTATTATCCTGATATGCTCCCTACATCCTTATAACACTATTATCTGATGCCTATCATATAAATCTAATCCTGTATACTATCTATATACCACTATTATCCTGATATAACTCCCTATGTATAACACTAGTCTCTGATATACTCCCTACTCATTTAACACTATATCCTGATATAATCCCTACATCTATGAACACTATTGATGCCTGATATTACTCCCTACTCTATAACATATTATCTGATATACTCCCTGCCCGTATAACATTATATTCTGATTTATAATCCCTACTCTATAAAAACCACTTAGCCTATGTTCTTACTCACTAGTACGATACTACCTATCAACATTCCCATATATACCACTATGAACGTATCCTGATATATCCCTACGCTCATAACACTATATCTGATATACTCCCTACTTTATAACACTAGATCCGTGATATACTCCCTGACTCTAAACACATCAGTTACCTGATATACCCCACTCTATAACAACATTATCCGATATTAATCCCTACTCTAAACACTTAGTATCCTGATTATTTATCCCTCACTTCTATAACAACATTATCCTGATATACTCCCATACACTAAACACTAGTATCCTGAACTCTACTAACACCATCTACTCTATACCACTATACGTATATGACTACCTATCTATACATTATCATGATATACTCCCTACTCTAAACCACTCAGGATCCTGATATCTCCCTACACTAAACAATATTATCCTGATATATCCCTAATCTATAACATATATTGGAATACTCAAACTCATACACCAGTATCCTGATGATACATCCCTTGCTACACATAAAACATATTATCCTGATGCTTTTCCATAAAAAATATATGAATTACGTTTTTCTCTTATAACAAATATCCGGACACACATGCTGTGGAAGAACATAGATAGACTTAGATAGACAGACGACAGATAGATAGATTATAGAAGACAAAGAGACAGACAGACAGACCAGAGCAGACGTAGACTAGATAGTTAGATAGATAGAGGACAGATAGATAGATAGAGAGAGAGATAGATAAGAAAGAATGATAGATAGATAGATAGATAGATAAATAGATAGATAGATAGATAGATAGATGACAGATAGATAGATAGTTTATTAAACATAGCACATAGTGGCAACGTTTCGGCTCTGTGCGTGGAGCCTTTATCAAGCCTTGTGTTGTGGGAGAGATTTAAAGATAGAGGATATAACGATAATTTAAGAAAGCCTTTATCAGCTAAGGAAGGAAAGATCAAACTGATCGCAAAATGACTGTTTGATAAAGATAGTAACCCAATTTGTATGTACAACTAAATTACACATTACTCTTCAAGATAAATAAAATTCTGCCACAAGCAATGGTATATACTCACTCTGATCAGATCTAAAGAAACCAACCTACCTGACCAAACCGACATCGGATGGATATAAAAGAGGGTGGTAAAAATATAGGAACATTACTAATCAACGAGGACTCAGTAATTGTATAATCCGACAATCAACATGGCTACCAAGACGTTAGGAGGAAGTATTTATAGCTTGCCAGCACTGTATCTCTGTGTAAACCATATGAAACGGGTAATCCAATTTGGTTGCACCCAACTACAGGAAATCTATTCAAATTAATCATGCGCACCAGATTGATGGACATAGATCAGCAAAGTAAGACGGTTTAGAGATGGGAAAAAACCAATTAAACGTGTTTGCAAAACATTTTTAGAATTGGAAATGGACAATTTCCATTTTAAATTCGAGAATAGACCACGTACCAGTAGACGTAGAGGAGGGGTAGATCGAAATTGTATACAAAGGGAGCGTATGGACAAAAATACTCTTAAACACAGTAACCTGTGGATGAACGAATACATCTCATACCAAATGTTTCTTGAGGAACGTTAAACACATCTATGGATTTTTCTCAGCCGCATTTGTTTATTTTTTTACTGTTCAGAAGTACTTACCGGTTTTAGTAGATTCTTCTACCAGACTATGGTCCAATAGTTTTTTAAGTAATTTATCGTACATGGTCATTAGCACTTTAGTATGAAAATAGTAATTTTTTGATGGAGAACACTTAACACTAGTCACCTTAAGATCTTCAATATTTATATGCAAATATACCTGTTTTGTGTGACCAATCAAACGAGCCATTGGTACCGCTTTACAGCATTTTTTATTGAAAATGAATGCACTTTGTATGCAACTTTAGCATCTTTTTATCTGAAACTTCAAAGCATACTTAATTCAAACAATCTGACAAAATAATGTGTTTAGCATTTGTTTCTACAGCTTAGAATAATCTCCATTATAACCCAGAGCACATGATCTCTATGCAAGCCATGCTATGCCCAGATGTTGGCAAGTACAACCCCTCGGAATCCTTACACAGCTGTTCCGCACTAACGGTTGGCATCCCTGATGCAAAAAAAATCATAAACCAATGGCCTAGTGTCACTTCCAGATACTCCGCGCATCACTGTGGAAACATCCACTGATAAAAAGTAATTCAATGTAACATTCGAGAACTCCCAGGCCGTGGAGTTGTACATTCCAGTAATATCACCTTGTGATTGGCTCTGACAGTGATCGACTATTGATGTGGTTCCTATGACCACATGGCAGTCATTGTCACTTTACAGCTGCTCTCTACATTAAAAGGCACAGAAACCAATTGTAAACCAACATTCCTAGAAAATAACTTTCTGGTAAGGATTTTGTTCTGCTGAATTTGCTGAATTATTAGATCAGCATTATAAAGCAAACATCTAATATAATCAATGGGCCAACATCAATAAATCCTGGTCATCCATTCAATCACATGGGACATGACAGGAGCAGAGGAAAGGTCTGGTACTATGGAACACGGGGAGATACAATCCATTTCTCTATCTATTAACCACTATGTGACCGTTCATACATCGTGGAAACGCAGTGCAAAATGAGTGTTAAGGATTTAGGTTAGCGTGGGTTTTGCACTAATTTTTATGTCAGCACGGGATATTGCGGGATATAGGGTCTGTACAATGACACATATCCCATGATGATTAATAGCAAGTCTGATCTGGTAAACCATATGGGGTTATTGTCCAGCAGGATATTAGAATGTTAATGTATAGAAACCTACATTTCATACCAATTGCTTACCTGTCAGGAAACTTTCATTTAGGGAGGCTGAGATTTATCAATGTGGTAAGAAAACACTGGTACAACCACAATAAAGTTATAGACTATCAGAGATTTCAAGCTCTTCTGTCCAGAGCCTGGTGTGAATGGACACACATTGTATATGAGCATATGTATATCTAACATTAGAAACAGAATATAAACTGCAATCACTTCCAGTGCAAAGATATTAAACATGTGAATAGAAAATTATGCAATGAATGACAATAAGGAAGTCAGGTCCCATTCCCCCCTATATACAGTGACCGGTGAATGGTCCCATTCTCCTCTCTATACAGTGACCAGTGAATGGTCCCACTCTCCCCTCTATACAGTGACCAGTGAATGGTCCCACTCTCCCCTCTATACAGTGACCAGTGGATGGTCCCATTCTCCCCTCTATACAGTGACCAGTGAATGGTCCCACTCTCCCCTCTATACAGTTACCAGTGGATGGTCCCATTCCCCCCTCTATACAGTGACCAGTGGATGGTCCCATTCTCCTCTCTATACAGTAACCAGTGGATGGTCCCATTCTCCCCTCTATACAGTGACTAGAAGATGGCCCCATTCTCCCCTCTATACAGTGACTAGAAGATGGTCCCATTCTCCCCTCTATACAGTGACCAGGGGATGGTCCCATTCTCCCCTCTATACAGTGACCAGTGGACAGACCCATTCTCCCCTCTATACAGTAACCAGGGGACGGTCCCATTCTCCCCTCTATACAGTGACCAGTGGTTGGTCCCACTCTCCCCTCTATACAGTGACCAGTGGATGGTCCCATTATTCCCTCTATACAGTGACCAGTGGAAGGTCCAATTCTCCCCTCTATACAGTGAGATGGTCCCGTTCTCCCCTCTCTACAGTAACCAGTGGATTGTCCCATTCACCCCTCTATACAGTGACAGAGGATGGTCCCATTCACCCCTCTATACAGTGACCAGTGGATGGTCCCATTCTCCCCTTTATACAGTGACCAGTGGATGGTCCCATTCTCCCCTCTATACAGTGACCAGTGGATGGTCCCATTCTCCCCTCTATACAGTGACCAGTGGATGGTCCCATTCTCCCCTCTATACAGTGACCAGTGAATGATCCCACT